>PVJH01003510.1:0-50000 GCA_004026705.1 Nesogale talazaci
TCAAGAGTTTGCCAGTCCCTGGGTTAGGTGATCTTGGGCTAATGACTTAATTTTCTGTCCCTCATTTTCTTCAGCTGAAAATGGAGACAATATTAGTTCCTTACTCGTGGGGTGACTGGAAGGATTAAATGACTTAAGATAGGAGGGAGCTTAAAAATTTTCATGGCAAAATTCTGTTACTCTTAAATCTCATTGGTCCCCACAGACTTTTGGAAGGTCCCTTGTATGGTAAGCACTTAGAACAGATATGGCATAAATTATGTATTAGGATTGTTTTTACTTAGTATTATTATCTCTTCTCCATATTCTCCACTTTTTTTTCCCATGGAAATTGTATCGACAGGAAAAAATGGTAGAGGCTTCATTTCAGATAATGTCATGTAGCAATACAAATACAAAGATTAAACCTAGCATGCCTCTCCTCCACCCCAATATAGTATGCCCAATAAAATGTGTATTCGATCAAATTGAGCCTGCAAAGCCCACAGAAAGGACCTAACTCACGGCCTTGGGGATGAACCCTGCCCCATTGTTTTTATCCTTTCTCTCCTTTGCTAATTCTCCCCTCTTGCTCATTCCCCTTTCTTCTAGGAGACTATGGGAGGCAAGAAAGAGAAAGTGAGAATGAAGACTGTTTGCTCTAGGAAAAGATTAAAAGAGACCTGGTGGGCCCGCGTGTTAAGCAGTGGATTGCTCGCCACAAGGTTGGGGGTTCAAACCTGGCAGCTCCTCAATGGGAGTGAGATCAAGTGGTCTGCTTCTGGAAAGGTTTAGTGTCAGAACCCTAAGGAACAGGTTTACTCTGCCCTTCAGGACCACTGTGCATCTGAGTAGACTCAATGGCAGTGAGTTTGCTTTGGTTTGGGGAAGGCGACACACAGGAAAAGGAGGAGTTTGGAATCTAAAACTATGGTGACACTTTTTGCCTAGGGCAGTGATTGGTATTCATTCGATTACTCTGGCAACAGTCAAAGCAGATTGATTTTTTTAAATTTAGAATTGAAACATTAAATGTTTTATATATAGTATCTCTCAGAATCTCTGAATATTTAAGAACAGCATTTTCACAGTTAGAAAACCTCCCTGTAATGATTGTCTTCTACTCCAATAGATAACATTGCGTAAAGTGCTGATTTATGTGCTTTGCATGCAATATCTTTCTTAAAATTCAGTTATTGTGATGTACATGCTATAACATTTCCCTTGTACAGAAGGGAAAACAAGCACAAAACTATGCTTATACAGTAAAAGGGTAAGGCAGAATTTGAACTGCAAGCATCTTGACACCAGTGTTTTCTTGATGAAATTTTACTATATGCCTCTCATAGTGCCTTGTGTTTACAAAAAGTATGAACATTCAGTCATAACTCATGAGCCATCTAATATCCATACTTCCAGCACTTTGTAGATTCAGATTCAGTAATCTGACATGTCATAACAATAAACACACACACACACACAGGGACAGATAGGCCTTTATCAACCCAGTATTGATTAATGTTGCAAGATCATAAAAAAATAGGTATTTACAGTCTGTCTGATCACGAGGTGTGGAAGGAATAAGATATCAGTCATCAAAGAACAAAAAAAACCACCATATCATGTGTCCACCCTCCTGATAAGATTGCTGAGGACAAATGGGTGCATAAGCAAACGTGGTGTAGAAAGCTGATGGTGCTCAGCTATCAAAAGATAGAGCATCTGGGGCCTTAAAGGCTTGAAGGTAAATAAGCAGTCATCTAGCACAGAGGCAGCAAAGTCCACATGGAAGAAGCACACCCGCCTGTGTGATTATGAGGTGTCAAAGAGATCAGGTATTAAGCATCAAGGAATAAAACTCATATCATTGTGACTATGGGGGTGTGAAGACTAGGTACCCAAAGCTCATTTGTGGGCAACTGGACATCCCCTTTCAGAAGGCTTTTGGAGAGGAGACAAGCCAGTTAGGGTGCAGCATAGCAACGATGAACATACAACATTCCTCTAGTTCTTAAATGCTTCCCTGCTCAACTATCATGAGCCCAATTTTACCTTTCAAATCTGGCTAGACTAGAAGATGTGCACTGA
This sequence comes from Nesogale talazaci, assembly GCA_004026705.1. Taxonomy (NCBI): domain Eukaryota; kingdom Metazoa; phylum Chordata; class Mammalia; order Afrosoricida; family Tenrecidae; genus Nesogale; species Nesogale talazaci. The sequence goes on from PVJH01003510.1 coordinate 2,068, forward strand.
TACAGATGGGAACTGGAAACACAGGGAATCCAGGACAGATGAATTCCTCAGGACCAATAGTGAGAGTGGTGATACTGGGAGGGTGAAGGGAAAGTGGGGTAGGAAGCTGATTATAAGGTCCTGCATATAACCTCTCTATGGAGGATGGACAGTGGAGAAATGGGCAAAAGGTGACATAGGGTAGTGATATATCAAAATAATTATAATTTATATATTATCAAGAGTTCATGAGGGAAGGATAGTGGGAGGGAAGGGAAAATGAGGAACTGATGCCAAGGGCTCGACTGGAAAACAAATATTTTGAAAATGATGATGGCAGCAGGTCTACAAATGTGCTTGACACAATGTATGTGTGGATTGTGATAAGCATCGTACGAGCCTCCAATAAAATGATTTATTTAAAAAACAGGTGTTTATAAAATATCACTGCAAACCAATATATTTAAAAAGAATGAACAATGACATTGAAGTTCTTGCAGATGCTATTATAGTGGTTGATAATGTCATAGAATAGGATTGATCTAAAGAAGAAGGGGCAAATTTCTTATGTTGAATAAAAATTTTTAAATTTTATTCTCAAAGAAAAAGAAGAAATCTTTGCAATGATCTGATTTCAGAACTTGCCATTGGAAATTGGTAGTGGGGAGGAGTTGACTTCATCTCTTGGAGCACCCACATGCATGGCCAATTTTCTGGAAATAGCTTACCAGGCTTGTGAGACAACTCTGGGTAGTTTTGAACCACCAAAGTTTTGGCTAACAGCCAAGTGTGTGAACTGTTTGCACCACTCAAGGATTGTGGTGAAATTACAGTCCTTAAGAAACCCATTTCCAGGATGACTGGGGGCAGGCCCAAGCCTAGTTATGTTGACCCCCTCCCTAGAAGAATGTAATACAGAGGACAGCACTGAAGATATAAATTGGGGAGAGTGGTGAGCCTGTCTAGACCACTGGGGTGAAAACTAACAGGGAAAAGAAAGAGAGAGAGAGGGAGAGAGAGACTCATAATGGCACACCATTCCCTAGGGACAACATCCCTGCTCAGAGCAGCTATTGCACAAAGAGGACTTTAGTGTCTCAGAGCAGCTAATGCAGAGAGGACCTTAGGACCAGCCCCACCACGAGACCTGACATTGCCTCACTGAACCATAGGGGGACAGCCCTGGAGATACTGAGGAAGGTGTAACTGGTATGCCCTGTGCACTGAGGTGTGAAATGTGAAGGGAGGGCAATGGGGCAACAAGAGGAGCAAAGTATCAAAGTCCCTGAGGAATCCTGAAAATGGGCTTCTGACTTGGGGGACAGGACTTGAAACCTCATCAAACCTGAGTGGAAAACACTCATAAGGACCAACAGGTAGACCTGGAACTATACCTATACCTATCTATATAAGATAGCAGGATAAACAATACTGAGGAGAAAAGAACTTGGATCAGCAGTCCTGGTTGGGGCAGGGGGGTTGGCGTGGAAGAGGAGGGGATGGGGATGGGGATGGGGACTGGGTAGTCAACAAACTCAGGTATAAAGGAACAACAAGATATCTAAAATTTATGGCAAGGAGAGCCTATAATGCCTGGTGTGGTTTGATCAAATACAATGTATATGATAGGAACTATGGAGAGCCAAATGGAGGGTGAACATGATAGTGGGACAAGAGAAAGGTGAAAAGAAACAGAGAAAAGAAATAGGAGGCAAAATATATTTATAGAGGTATAGCTATAGGCATGTATCTATGTAAATATATTAATTTATAATGAAAGGAATAGAGACCAATGTACATATACTTATGTGTTAAGTATTAAGATAGCAGATGGAATTTGGGTCTATACTCAAGGTCTCCCTAAACACAAGAACACTTCATTTTAATAACCTGGCCCTCATTGATACTTACCTTCCTGACATGATTGCTGATGACAAAATGGGTGAATAAGCAAATGCGGTGAAGAAAGGTGATGGTGCCCAGCTATTAAAAGATGTAGCATCTGAGGTCTTAAAGGCTTGAAGTTAAACAAGCAGTCATCTAGAAGGCAAGCAAATAAGCCCACAAGGAAGAAGCACACCAGCAGATAGACCTGGAATCATGCCATACCTATCTATATAAGATAGGACAAACAATACTAGAGAGAAAAGAAATTGGATCAGCCATCCCAGGGATGGTGGGGGGGTGGTTAGCATGGAAGAGGAGGAAATGGGGATGGGGACCGGGGAGTCAACAAATTCAGGTTTGTATAAGGGAGTCAACAAATTCAGGTTTGTATAAGGGAACAACAAGAGATCTAAAATTTATGGCAAGGAGGACATTGTGAGTTCATGAGGTGTCAGTGTCGACGGGATCAGGGAACAGGTATCAAAGATCCAAAATAAATAATTTTATTGATGCAAATGAAGGGGGTTGGACATCTGTAGACAATTGGACATGCCCCCACAGAAGGGTTACAAAGAAGGGGCAATTCAAGCAGGGTGCAGCATAGCACCAATGAAGCACATCATTCCTCTATTTCTTGAATGCTTCTTTCCCCTACACTGCTATGACCCAGTTCTACCTTATAAATACAGCTAGACAGAGTGCAGTGTACACATTGGTACAGATAGAGTTCTCAACACATGGAACTCAGGACAGATAAAACCCTCATGAATAATAGTGGGAGTGGTGCTATCATGGGGGTAAGGGATTGGTGGGGTTGGAGTGGGGAGAGGGGGAAAGAGGGAACCTATCACAAGGTTGGATATAAAGTCCCCTCTCCTCGCTGAGGGGGATGATGGGTGACAAAGGGCAATGTAAGACACAAAATAACAAAGATAATATGCAATTGATCAAGGATTCATAATGGTGGGAGGGTGAGAAGGGAAGGGGGACAAAAGAGGAGTTGATATCAAGAGCTCACGTCATAAGAAAAAGGTTTTTTTTTTTTTTTTTTTTTGGCATCACTGCTCTCGGTGGTGGGAGTAGGAGGCCTAGTCCCACTGCTGGAATCTAACCTGCATCCCAGTGGGCCGCAGCCCCGTGCACAACCACTACGCCACTGGGGCTCAGCCCAAGAAAAAGTTTTTTAAATGTTGATGGCATATATACAAGTGTGCTTATTGTAGTTGAAAGATGGATTGTTAGAAGATTTGAATACCCCTCAAAAATGATTAAAAATAATGAAAGAGAAACCCATTCCTAAGATATCACCAATGATGGGGCCTCTTTGTTTCAGTCCAATGGGTTCCTGAGCTGGCCCAGACTGATGTTTCCCATTTTGGTGGTTTGACCTTATTTTGCAGCCTGAATGACTACTGACCAGTCATAACCACTCTGCCAGCAGCTCAAGAGGGAACAGGGTGCAGATGAAACAGAACAGTCTCTGGACTTACATGGCTGTTAAGTGTTATTTTGCGTCCTCTCAACAACAGAACACGTGCAACTCCTAATCCCTAAATCTGCAGACGCGGTCTGGCTGATGGTAATGAACTCTCTCCTATAATGTAACCTCATGTAATAGAACCAAACACAACAAACTACAACAGTGTAGACCAAGCCAAACCAAATCCAACCAAACTCGCTGCCATTCGGCATCTGGATCCTGATCCATAGCGATACGGGTAGAACCATCTATGTGAGTTTCTGAGACTGTTTCATTCCAGAAGCCTCATCTTTCTCTTGCTGAGCAGCTGGTGGCTTCAAGCTGCTGACCTTGTAGCTACTAGCTCTGCCCAGGGTTTCTTAACAGTTGATTGTGGATCCTAACTCTAACCACTTCTGAGCAGCAGCATGCACACACTGGGCAAGACAGAAGCCTTGTAAGGATCTGCTATACGACAAGGAAGGAAGGAAGGGAAGGAGGAAGGAAGGAAGGAAGACAAGAACTACCCACAAAGAAGGAAATTATATGATCAAGACACTAACTTGGACTTCTGGTCTCCAGAATTATGAGAAAATAAACTTCTGCTCTTTAAAGCTCCCCTGGGTGGTATTTTGTGGTAGGCACTCGTGGTATTTCTGTGGTATTTGTGCTAGACAACCAAGGCAATGCTCCATCCTGAAGAGGCTCTCAGCTGAGACAGGGAACCTCCCTCTACGAGTCAGAAAGGACCACAGCACAGACACATGGGCCTCACTGATGCTCAAATTTGTGCAAAACCATTTAAGCCGAGTCAGGCGTGAGCTCTCTGCTTTCGTACACTGTAATGCAACTAGGTTTGGTAAATCTGAAACTCCAAGGATGATGGGGCCATGCGATGTACAATATTCTCTGTGCAACTTAGAGGTTCAAAAACCTAAGAGTGTAACACACCTGCCCATACGTATATAAATTACCCGAGATATCAGACATAAAAAGCGTCACAGTCACAATTTAATAATAAATCCAGTCGAGCTCAGTAAAAGTCACCATCAAAAGTGGGCACTGTTCTTCCAGATACCTAGAACCTGTCTATCATAGAGAATCTGAGGAGAGACTCATGGTCACCTGACAGTTGTCACATCTTCCAAGGAAATGAGGTGCCACCGGGGACTTTTTGCTGGAGTTGCTTAGAACTGTGATGATTAAAAAAAAAGTCAAATATCTTGATTAGTTATGTAAAATTTTCTATTTTGGAAATGCTCAATGGAGCAAACCAAAGATATCTGAACTGGGACATTTCAACAGGTACCAGTTTGAAGCTTATGGTATAATTAGTTACAACCAATGGTTTCCATCCTGAGCATTTGGCTTGTCACATTTAGGCATTTCCTTCTTCAGATTTTAATGTGAGACTTTGCTTTATTCTTTCCTTGCTCTGTTCCTACAATTCGGGGGAAGAAATATGCCTCCTTCTCTGACATCATTCAAAGGTAAGATACCTGATTGCATATCTTTATTTAAGTTCTTGACAAAAATATTGAACCAACCCGAATAGAGGACATAATTCATGGTACATTTCTGGACAACTTCTAGAAGTCTATTTTTCTTCATTATTTAGATTTTCAATGAATGACTTGTGAGAATAATTGTTTATTTGTTAGAAATGCATCGAATGGCACAGTCATTCTACTTCTTTATGTTTTTTCTATGAATAAATCTCTCTGGGAGGTTTTATATATTTTAAAAATTCATATTCATGATGCCAACACCCATTTCTTGATCTCTCAGCAAGAAACACTGTCAAAAAGAGAGTGAGGTTAATGATCATGATCCCCTCCCCTAAGCACTCTGAGACCATCTGTTTAATAATATGTTCTAGCATTTTTCAAGGGTTCAACACAAGCACATAGTTGCCAGAATCTGCTTTTAACCCTTTGTGACAATTTGTCCAATTCTGCCATCCTACCATCTTTCCCATTCACAAACATTCCTGACAGCAGTGAACTGGTGTCATTTTGTTATGAATCTCGAACTGCCTACTGACTTTACAGACCACGAGTCTCCACTCTTTTTTGTTTGTTTGTTTGTTTTTTAGGTCCTCACTGCTCTGGTGGTGGGAGTAGGAGGCCCATCCTTTGCCCCTGTGGAGCTGGAATTGAACCTCCATCCCAGTGGGCTGTAGTCCCGCGCACAACCACTACGCCACTGGGGCTCAGCGAGTCTCCACTCTTAAGAGCATGTGTAAAATTCTACTTCATGGGAGTAGCAGAAATAAAAAAAAAAAAAACAGAAGCAGAAAAAAAGTTGTGCTGACTCTTAAGGCTGAAGTATCACCTCAAAGCTAGGTACATTTGGTAGGTACATATTAAGACAAACAATGGCATACACAGTAAACTCTAGGTATGTAACTACAAGACACCAAAGCATATTCTTTCCTATCTTATTCTTGAGGATTATAAGATGGGAAACATTCTTAGGTAAGCTTAATTTGCTTAATGTCATCAATTCTGCTGAGTCATTCCACTAGAGACCTTTTAATGCTAGGAGAAACTAAAGTGAGAGAAGATTATTTTTTAAACCTTTGCTCACTGCTGTCTTAGACAGATGCAGTACACAGATGCCATGTTTGTGGTTTGGATGACAAGTCTGATATATATAATACCCTGCTCTAAGGGTGGGCAGATGACACCCCCCACCCACCCCCAGCCCAGAGAGGCCCTTTCCCAGACTACAATGGGAGATCTTCAGGGTTGGACTTGACCTGGGCTATACCTACCAGAGTTCTCCCTACAGATTTCAGGACCAGTGTCTCAAAGAGAGAACAGGGCCTGTGTGGTGTAGGTCATTAAGTAGTTAGCAATGACCTGAGCCCTCGGCGGTTGGAACCTGTCTAACTAGACTTCACAAGAAAGGTCCAGTGCTCTGTTGCTGTCCAGGTTCCCAAAATCGGCCAGTGTACGATATGACAGAATAATGATAATTTATAAATTATCAAGTTTTCATGAGGGGGTGGGGTGGGGAGGGAGGAGCTAATACCAAGGGCTTAAGTAGAAGGCAAATGTGTGGAGAATGATGATGGCAACAAATGTACAAATGTGATTGGCATACAATGGATGCATGTATGGGTTTGATAAGAGTTGTATGAGGTCCCAATAAGATGATTTAAAAGAAAAAAGATTTCAAAAACCTGCCATCAAATCCTATCAACCCTCTGTGGGGTTTGCAGGCTGCACGGTCTCCTAAGAGCAGAAAACCTCCATTTTCTCCCTTTGAGCTGCTGGTGGGTTTGATTTGGCGATCAGAAGTCCAACAATTACTCCCCAGCACCACCTTCCCATCATGACTAGAGTAAGGGAAACATCGCAAGGTTTTTTCCTCTGCTCTGCATGACCGGCAGTGGTCATGGACTGAGTGTCGACAGAAAGGAAGAAAGACCTGTAAGTCTACTGCTGAAAAACAAAACAACATCAAAACCAGCCAGTGAAAAGTCTATGGATCAAAACCTTCCTATGGGGTGGCAAGTGGAGGCCCCAACAGCCAACAGCAACACCGACACTGAGAGAGATGCACCCTCCCCCCATCTCTCCCTCCATTTTACTGAAATAGCTAGATGTAAGAATATCATCATCTCCATGAGAAGTCCTCTCCACTGGAGTCTAAGACATGTAGGAGACACGTGTGGCTTTAGAAATTGTGGTGCATAATTGCTATTGAATCAAATGTTCTATTTTCCTCCTCGGGAAATCAATAGTAGACTAAAACCTCAAGCAACCTGGTATTTGCCTTACTACCAGCACTCATAGCCAGAATCTGTACACTAGCACTCGAGGTCAACGTCCCACAGAAAACCTCCAGCAAGTGTGCTGGGCTTTTCTGCAAGACAGACTGTAGCTCCAGCTTCCCAATGAGGTGTGTTTGGTCTCTTTGGTCTCTCTGTTCCCCTGAAAGAGCAGAGTTTCTGTGATGATCCAAATTAGTTTGCTCAAAAACAGGGTCCCCTGTATTGAGCACTGATAAAAGCGGGAGGTTGGCAAACTGGGCCAATGCGAAAGTTGATCCTGGGAATTCGGGACAGATCCAAGGACATTCTGGCAGGAAACGGGGAGCCTGGAACTTGTGGAGATTCTAGGTCTGACCTCTCCCCTTTGGTAATTCCTTAATCGTTCACCTGGACATAGAGGAGAGATGTTGGGTTTTCCTCTTGCAGCGACCTCTCAAAGAAGCCGAGAACAAAAGGCAAAGAAAGGGGAGAAGGGAGGGCCAGGATGCTTTGAACAGTGAGATCCAATCTCATTTGTTTTGCCCGACACTGTCCGTTCGGAGTTCCTTTTGCTTCTGAGCTCTGTGGATTCTTGTCTGGGCCCAAACGAATGATCCAGTCTGCTAAAGTGACAGAGCATTTCGATGGAAGGTCTTTAGCTCTTGATCATCTAACATTGTTTGCTAAGGAGCCATTTCTAACGAAAGAACCCACAGGTTTAGCTTAGCACTCTAGAAACACAACCAGCTCCCTCCCAGTGCAGAAGAAGGTTGATCAGCGATAGCAAGCGAATCAAATTATCCAGAGAAGATGATCAACCACCGCAGATCCTCCCACTGCTGGGGTACTCTAACAATTGGGAGAGTTCTTGGTTTATTTCCAGTAGTACTTGCCAAGATAGAGAGAAACAGGCCTCCCTATGACCCCCATGTGCCATCACTCTGTTCGGAGGAGAACAATTGTGGGCAAATGGCATCCGAAGAGGATGCCACGCACAAGTGGCGAGGAGGAGCAGGTTTGTGAAACTGTGGGTTTATGTGTTCAGACTGTGATTTTTCCTTGCAACCCAATCATTTTGAGATTCCAATTGCCTCCTGGAATTATGGAGGAAGAACAAAAGGCCTGGGAGCCCACTAGAGCTCAGTAACTCTCGCTGCACACAGGCCTGAGGTTAGGTTGCACTGACAGACAAAGAGTGAAGAACGGCAAGTGGAAGAGGCATTCGAAATTCCACCGAATTCATGAGCCTTTTTAGAAAATGCACACGGAAGGAGGTCCATGTGGCTGATTCAACATTATGGGTTAACAACACTGAACTACATTGGGTGGGCACAAAAGAGGTTAGTGACTACACATGAAAGCTCGTGTTAACTGAGTACCGTTCGGAGCTCCTTTTGCTTCTGAGCTTGGTTGATTCTTGCCTGGGCCCTGTATGTAGTTTCCATAGCACGGGGCTAGATGCTGTACTTCGTGCAAGTGATATTAGCCTGATACCACTAACAACTTGGCACAGTAGTTATTATGATTCCCATTTTACAGATATAGAAATTGAGTTGAGGAAGGTTAGATGGACTTGTCCAAGGACATATTTCTAGGGAGTCTCTGAGCTAGAACTTGAACTTGGACTTTCCTGATGTGAACCCAGTATCCCTCCCAGCAGGCACTTTTGCTTACCTAGTGAGGGGGAAGGCGTTGTTTCTTGAGATCTTGTAGACATCTGTCATCTTTCATTCACATATGTACTCTCACATCACTTCATACAGACGTACATTCCTACTTAAGATCCATCCAATCAATAGCCAGGCCAATTTGGGGGTGGGGGGTGGACTTTGTGGTTACGGGTTGGGCTGTGTTCCTCAGGATGCAGCTTGCAAGCACCAGCAACTCTGCAGGAGCAAGACAAGGCTTTCTACTCCCATAAACCCACGGGGAATTGCTCTGAGTCAGCTTTGATTCAGCGGCAGTAAGCTTGGCTTCTGGTACGTACCAACAGGAGCCCTTGTAGCAAAATGGTTACTCATTGGGCTGCTAATTATGAGGCCAGTAGTTTGCAACCACAGGAACTCCAAGAGAGAAAGGAGGCTCGCCACTCTTACAAAGCGTTAGCCTGGAATAGCCAAAGAAGCAGTTTCACCCTACTCTTATAGGATCCCTGTGAATCAGAAGTGACTTGATGCCAGTGAGCTTGCTTGTCTGTTTTGGTATGTAGCTGTGTCAAGGAACCCTGGTGGACAGTGGTTAGGCACTTTGCAGTTGGCCTAAAGGTTGGCAGTTCAAGTCCACGAGGAGTAAGATGTAACAGTCTGCTTCTGCACATATTTCAGCCTAGAAAACCCTACAGGCAAGTTCTCCTCTGTCTTAGGGGGTCACTATGAGTTGGGATCCACTTGAAGACAACAGGTCTGGGTCTTGTTGGTTTCTTGACTCGAAGGGACCAGTAGCAGTTGGTATTTAGTTTGCGCTCGTTCCAGGAGACCTGATGTGTGTTGCCATAGACTTGTGCTCCACAGGGTTTTCCATGTATTCTTTTGGAAATACCTCTGGGAGGACTTGAAAGCCCAACCTTTTAGTTAGCAGTGGAGTGAGTGCAATCACTTTCTGCATTGCCCAGGGATTTCAGACCCAAACAGAAAAACAAGGCTGGTCTCTGTCATGTCTGTCTCAAGGGAACGCCATGCGCTTCCCAGTCTGACTACGCTCCAGAGGGTTTTTACGGCAGCAGACCTTGAAGCCTTTCTTCTGAAGTGCCAGCAATGGCTGCTGAATGCTGAGCAGACTGCAGGGCTCGGGCAGTGACGATAGATGCTCAAAGTCCAGCATGGTGGCCCTCAGCAGTTATACCCCAGGCCACTGTGGATGCCAGCACCTATTTTTCACTCTCTATAATGCCTGCTGAAAAGCCTTCAAGAGCAGAGACTAGACATTCATCACCGCCAAACAGTTGGATTCTTTACTACTGACGAAAATTAATTGCTCCTACAACTGCATAACTTTAAGATGTTAATATGAAGCCATTTGTCAGTATTCCTCTAAGTGACTGTGAAATACACACAACCATTTTCATTTATATCATCGTGCTGGCAGGCAACCGGGGCACTGGTCTGTCTTTTCCAGAAAATCAATTCTAAATTCGGGTAATATGGACACTTTGTTCTTAGATTTTTCTGTGGGTGGCCTTGCCATGGTAACTTTTAATTTTTAACCCGTTATAAATGATCTTTTGTGATCTCCCTTAAGCCACTGATCAGAGGGAGAAGGTGCCAGGGAAGAAATAGATGGGCAATACGTGTAGGATTTGGGAAGGATGATAAAATCAGAAGAACGTGAATGGAGACAGTCAACGAATTCTGAGTTTTTGAAATCTCTGCTTAGTTCTTTTCGAAGGGGAGCTATTTAAAAACAAAACACATCCTATTCACTGCTTGAATGTAAAATGCACAAAACAAGGGATTCATGAAAGCAGTCTTTACAGAATTTTACAGAATGTACAGCAAGAAGTAGCTGTATAGAACAAAAAGATTATGGATTCCCTAGGGTGTGTAGCCCTGGTGCCTATTTACTATTTACTAGCCTACAAGTTTAGTGGTTGAAATCCACCCTGCACTTCTGGGGAGAAGAAGAAAGACCCGGTAAACTGTTTTCATGAAGAAAACACCATGAAGCACACTTTGATTTTGTAATACTTGAGGGGGCCATGCCAACAGGTTTGGTTGTTTAAGTTCAGAGTGCTGGAATGAAACTTTATTCCCCTACCATCCTTGTGGTCTCATGAAGCTTAGCTTGTGAATTTTGCTTCACCGGTCCTCCAATGAATCTTGGGTAGGTGGATAACATGGTCTCTGAGCCATCTCTGATTGGTTTTTAAAATGTCCAGAGCTCCATAATAATCAGGTCCCCAAGCTTAATTAAACATTGCTCTGCCTATCAAAAATATGTGTTGCGAAAAATACATCCATGGATATAATCCCATTTGGAAATAGGGCTCTCTTTGTTGTGTTAACGAGATGGTATCAAGGTAGGGTGTATTGTAAGCTAATTCTCATAAGAAAAAACAGCAGAAAGGGAGGCCTGGTGGCATCATGGGATATGTCGTGGGCTGCTAACTGCATGGTCAGCAGTTCGAAATCACCAGATGCTCCACAGAAGAAAGACAGGGTTTTCGACTCTCATAAAGTGGTATCATCTCAGAAACCCCCAGGGGACAGTTCTACCCTGTGCCATAGAGTCATTATGGCTTGCCAGTAACTCTTAGACACAGAAGAAAGCAGTGATAGGTGAAGACAGAAGTCCTGTGAACAGAGGTATGCTGAGACTCACTCAAGAAAGGCAGAGCCAGATGGAGCAGATGGAGAGAACCACACCTCAAACGGGATACTTCTCACCACCTGAGCTCTGAGAAAATAAACATCAGTTCATCAAAGCCACCCACTTATGGTATTTCTGTTATAGCTGAACTGAGACACAAAGACACCATTCTAGCTTTCTTTCCTTCAGCAGAGATGCACAGCTTCAGGCTGCAGAGCCCACCATGGGCAAAGGCTTCTGCTTCTGCTTTTCTCTTCTGCTCAGTTCCCACACCCAAATCCATCAGCCATAGGCCTAATCTGTCTAGGATTGGTTTTCCCAGGGCGTGATATATATATATATATATATATATATATATATATATATATATATAATTTTTTGAGGTTGTAAATTTTTTAAAAAATTTTATTGGGGGCTCTTACAGCTACTACAACATTCAGTACATCATTTGTATCAAGCACATTTGCACACATGTTTCCACATACATTTCCCAACATTTTCCACTTGAGCCCTTGGTACAAGTTCCTCTCTAAAAAAAACAAACAAATTCCCCTTTCCCCCTTTTTTTTAATGAATCAATTTATTGGGGGGGGGGCATACAACTCCCATCACAATCCCTAACAATATCAGTTGTATGCAGGCCACTTTCACACACCCATTGCCATCGTCATTCTCAAAACATTCTCCCTCCCTCCAGGCCCCTATTATCAGCTCCCTATATTGCCCTTCCTCCTCCCACTTCCCCTTGAACCCTTAGTAATTTACAAATTATTTTTTCATCCTGTACAATGTACAATGTGTCCCAACACTCGCCTCCCTGTTGTCCGTGTCCCAGAGAGGTGGCTACATGTAGATCCCTGAAGTTGGTTCTCCCTTTCTATTCCTCCATCCCTCCACCCTCCTGGTATTACCACTCCTATTACTAGTCTTGATGGATCATCTATCCTACATTTCCCATGTTTCCAACGTCACTGTACATCTCCTGGTCTAGCTGGATTTATGTGGTTGAATTGGGGTCATGATAGTGGGTGGGAGGTGTGTTTTTCCCCCTCCTTGATCTCAGGGAGAGCAGCCCGATGCTCCCCACTATGTTGGCCAACCCCACTCCCCACCCCTCTGCAGATCCTGTAGCCCAAAGCAATGTCCGGTTAAGTTGCTAGTGACTCTCAGCAGAGTCCTGCTTTCAGTCACATCAGGGAACCTGGAGAGCATGCAGCTATGCGCCTGCCTCCAGTCTGCCTACCGGCATTCACCAACAGCTCAAGGAGATGTCAAGTCAAGCTCTCCCCTGGGCCCTTGCCAATTCCTAATTGTAGGTTCCGGGAAGAAGGCAGCCTCATCACAATGGAAGTGTAAAGAAAACACTCTCATTGAGTGCTCCAGAGACATGCTACCTTCTAACTACTGTGACGTCAACCTTTATTTCACACGAGAAGTGCCACATGTGTGTATCAAAAGAGTCATACGGCATGAGAGTCACAGTGTGCTGACCAAAGTTCTCGATGAAGATGAACTCAGAAGAAAAGTCTGGTGATCTACTTTCCAGAATCAGCCATGAGAACACTGTGGGTCACACTGGTCTGATATACAACTGACGTTGTGCTTTGTTGTGGCATGCATGGGTTCATGGTGAATTGGAGGTGATGGCAGCTGGCAAGAGTAACAGTACAGGTGTTGACTTGGTGAGATGTTTCAATGCTGGGTTCATTGCCAGTTCATCGTGAAAATGAAGTTTCTAAGGATGAGGTTCAGGTTGGGGGTTTCAGAATGGTGCTGGTGAGCAGCAGGCAACTATCTTTCCTACCCCTCTGGAAACAATACGAAAATCCTCAATGGCTTTCATGAAAGGTGCATTTAGATTGGTTGATTGGGTATTTTGGGATTCATCCATATGTTTTCGATCTGTTGAAAGTGGATGATAATAGTTCAGCAACATTCTTTAGCTGAATAATGCTGGGGTCAGTCCATAAAAGCAATGTGTTTAGTTACCTAGAATTTAGATGCTTTAATATGCCTTCCCAGGAGTCCTTGTGGCATATTGGTTACATGTTGGATTTTCAACCATCAGGTGATCATTTCAAAACCACTATCAGGATAAAGATGGGGCTTTCCAGTCAGGGTGCAGTAGAGCACTGGTGAAACACACAACCTTCCTCTAGCTCGTTGGTGCTTCCTTCCCCCCACTATCATGATCTCAATTCTACCTTACAAATTGGATTAGATCAAAGCATGCACACTGCTACAGATGAGTCCACAACACAGGGAATTCAGGATAGCTAAATCCCTCAGGGCCTATGAGGAGAGTAGTGATACCAGGAAGATTAGAGGGGGGTGGGGGAAGAGAGGGGGAACCAATCACAAGGATCAATCCAGAACCTCCTTCTAGGGTGGGAGAAAAGTGGGTGAGGGATGACAGAGGACAACATAAGATATGGAAAAAATAATAACGTAACAAAACTTCAGGAGGGAAGGTGGGCAGGGAAGGGAGGGGGGAGAAATGGGGAGCTGATATCAGGGGCTCAAGTGGGAAAAGAATGCTTTGAAAATGATGATGGCAGCATATGTGCTTGACCTATTGGAGGAATGTATAGATTGTGACAAGAGATGTAAGAGTAAGAGTAAGAGATGTAAGATGTAAGAGTCCTAAACACAAGTTTTTTTTTCTTTATAAAGATGGGGATTTCTTCTCCCATAAGCACTCACGGTCTCAGAAACTTAACAAGAGCAGGTCAATGCTGTCCTTGCGGGTGACTCTGAGTCAGCATTGATTAAATGTTAATGAGGTTTGTTCTCTTTCTTTTTTTATAGGCCTCCATGAAGTTTTCTTGAATCGAAAAGTCCATCGAAGAAGACTTAAATCAGAAAGATGCAAAACATAGACATACTCTACTACACTTGTCCCCCATAGTCTTGATCCAGCTTTGGCCTATAAAATTGAATGGGGGGGGGGGTATGCAATTTTTATTTGCAGAAATCAATCTGTCCATCTTGATTTTTAAAACATTAATCATATATTGAAGAGAATATTAGTTTAAAGTGATAGGATACCAAATGACATTTTTGCCCAGGGCAGGCAGTCCACCGGGCATTCTCCGGATCCACCCGTGTTCTAAATCCCGCTGTGGCTCTCCCCCGTGACTCCACTGTGATGATCTAGGATGAGGTTCACCACTGCAGTGATCTGAATTGTTATTTTGAAAGGGCTTGCACTGATAGCCTCTTTAATGTGATATTCATTTGATTGTATCGGGGGAAAATAATCCATATGAATGTGTTTGTACAGACACATTTAAGGACTATAGTCCCATTGCATTTTTTTCATGAAATCTCAACTTCCTTAGCCACAAATATTCATTGTTTTGTTTAATCCATAATCTGTTTGCTTAATCACCAGGATCTTAGAAGCCACCTCAGGCTGTCTCCTTCCTGCTGTGTGGTTAGCTACCACTGAGCTGATTCTGACTCATGGCAATGCCATTTGTGCTGAGTAGACTCACTGTGCAGAGCAGAACTGTCTCATCATGTTTTCAAGGCTTTGGGAATCAGACCAGCAAGCATAACTTTTGAGGTGCCATTGGGTAGGTTGAACCATCAACTCTTTCACTAGTAGCTCTGTGCTTAACCATTGTGCCACCCAAGGAATCCAGTCAAGTCTCCTGAATTTTCTGGTAACCACTCACTCACTTGCTTCTTATGCATTATTTTGCCACTCTTGATATCATTGCTTGCTTCTGTAGTCTGAGCATTCTCATGGCTCTGCGATGATAAGAAGTGTAGTTGCTGACCACAGAGTTGGCAACTCAAACCCATCAGCCTCTCTGCAAGAGAAAGGCGAGGCTGTCTGCTCCCATGGAGATTTACAAAGCCTCAGAAACTCGGAGTCACTTTGAGTTGGAATCAACTCGATGGCAGTGAGTGTGTTGGTATTGATGATGGGACCCTTTGTATGTTGCTTGGTCCAGCATTATTCTCACGAACCCTAGCCTGCTTGGTTTCATTGATAGTGTGCCAATCCCTTGTTGACCCTCTACTTCATCAAACAGGAAGTCCCCCTTCTCCTATTGGTCCCTCTTGATAATGAGTCTGAAGCAAGCATGTTAAATAATGTTCCAGGAAGTGGCTGCTCTACCCTACCCCTGAGATAGCATGGAGTACAACTCCCAGTTGATCTGTGATGGGCATGCAGTACAAGCAGAAATACGCCTTCATTATTTCCATCCAACTGTTAATTGGGGCTGTTTGTTTTTGCAACATAATTAGGGTGCCATGACATACACCTTACCTAGTGTCTTCTTACCCAAGCTAATTTGTAAGCTTTCTGGATTCCTAAGAAGACTGGACAACTTCAAAAACTCAAACTCATTGCCAGAGAGTCAATTCTAACTCATCTTGATCCTGCAGGACTGCTCCTGTGGGCTTCCAAGGTGATACTTCTTTCTGGGAGGAGAATGGCAGAGAATTTGAGTTCCACTGGGCTGTAGACAAAGTAAATCTCTGAACAGGCAGCAACTGGACCTGTTGAGCCTCTCCGTCGGGAACTGTCACTCTTCTTCTTTGAGTACCACACCTTCAGTCATCTTTCTCATGAAGCTCGCTGGTGCTGCAACAATTCGGATATTCAGTACCACCAGTCACTGGCTCAAGTCAGCACTGGGAGGTATTAGTGACACAAGGGAGGGCTGCTTTTATAGCTTCTTTGAGAGGTTCCCATCTCTGTCAGCTGTGTATTTCACACTCAAGGCATTCAGGCGGATGAAGTCACAGCATTAGGTGTTTGCAAATCACCCATCCTTCTCGCCACCATGTTTGCTGGGAGAATGAGCTGTCAGAGCGTTTTAGCATGTGAACTGCTTGGTGAATTACGAAGAAGTCGATGATGCTTAACACATCTTGATCGTATGCTTCACATTTTTTAGGCCTGAGTTGCAGCACAGCTTGTAAGAAGCGTATCCGGTCCTGACTGAAACAGTTGTTGACGTAGGCATTGCCTCTGCATTTCTCTTACATGGATATTTTTTTCCACGGGTTTCTCACTCTCTTTTTAAAAAACTTTATTGCCTTTCACCTTGGCAATAAAACAGAGGTGTCTTGTCTGGTCCTGTTGCCCCATCAATCCTCAAAACACACACAACAGCTTGGGGGAAAGAAGGGACGTGGACTTTGAGTAACTGATGTTAGTAACCTTGATTCAGGGACATGAGGTCAAAGGAAATCCTCCCTGGTAAGCACTGACATTCCCATTTGCCAGCTTTTTTCTTCAGAAGGCTTGGCAGAGGGAGAGATGAACGACGCGCGCCCTATCTTGTGGCCTCGGTCAGAGGGAGAAGAGGTGAGTGACCCTGAAGTAAATGAAACGAGGAGGAAGTGATGCAAAGGGGCGGGGCCAAATACGATGTGAATCTGGAAGGGCAGAAACAACGAAGGTGGGACCAGGGCTGGAACCCCAGGGACTATTTCCCAGGAAGGTTGGCAGATTTTTGTTGTTGGGTGATTTTGTCGCCCATTCCCACTGATAGCGACCCCGGGTGATGGAGCAGAGTCTCGCGATAGGGTTTTCTTGGCTGTCGTCTTCATCGCCGTACGTCAGCGGCGCTGCTGGCTGGGTTCGAGCCGTCATGCCTTCAGGGAGTGACTTGCTGGTTTTGCTATTCTACGGCCAGAGGGTTCCATAATGGAGATTTACTGTGAATAGCACACTTGTAAATAGCAATTTATCCATGCTGCCTATTTAGATGTATTTATCATCTTCTAGAAATGCGACCCTGGGCACCCTTTTAAGAAGCTTTTGGGTGGTACAAATGACTAAGTGCTCGGGAGTCGCTGAAAACCCCACAGAGCCCAGTTAGGCTCTGCACACGTGGTTAGCAGGTGTGGGAATCAGTTGAACGGTGGCCACTGGACAGCTTTTTCATTTAGCAAAATAGTGGGAACATTTCCCCCCATGGATTAAGTTCTTTGATGGATCTCATTGTCTGATAGTTTAGGTTTTAAAGGACCATTGTGTGAACATCTATCTGTACCTAGAGGTGTTTTTGTCAATGTCTCTGATGATATCTTGAAAATAAATTCTAATAAGACACCCTGAGGTATCAACGCATTCCCACAGTCTTAAAAAAATTGGATATACATTTCCCAATTGCTCTCTCAAAAGTTTGCCCAACTATAGTCTCCTGCCCGCAGTGTCCATGAGGACCAATCTTAGTTCGAGAATACCACAATGGGCTATTTCAGTTAACACTGAGCATGCAGATCATTTCGCTCGATGGGAGAAAGATTACATTGTGAATCTCGGTGCCGCCGTCCCAGCAACAAAGAACCTTTCCCAGTGATCTGTAGAAAAGTTAAGAACATTCATCTGTTAGGGAAAACAAGTTTAGACCTAGGGTGCTTTCTTTTCAGAGTCAGAACAGGAATGAAAGGGCAGGCCTGAATCTAACAAAAATGGTTTGCGTATTCAGCCACTAACAGCAAGGTTGGCAATTTCAACCCACCCCGTGGTGCTGTGGGAAACAATGTCAGGTCATGTACTTCTGTGAAGGTAAGAGAATCCTACAAAGGAAGCTCAATCCTACCCTCTAAAGCAGGGGGTGGCCATGAGTTGAAATCCATTTTGGTTAGTTGGCTTTTTTCCCCCACCTTCTCCTTTGTTCCTACCACTGTCTTCACCCAAATGCCTCAGGGCTCCCTCTAGTGGCTTGCAGTTTCTTGGACACGTCTGCTTTTTAGCCATTGTGCCACAAAGAGGGTATAAAGCGTCATTTCTTCTACAAGCACACAGGTTGATAAAGGATCTATCATAACCGTCACAGCACAGAAATCCATCTAGTGAACATCTAACGAGGCTCTAGTCATGCAACAGGCACAAAGTGAGGTATTTGAGAACACCGAAACTGTTGAAGTCACTGGGCCCCTCCTGGAGGACAACCTTGTTTTTGGCAACAATTGAAACCAGTAGTGTGATTATCTAAATTAAAAAAGGATCCAAATTTAAGTTATGGACCCACCAGCACTTGTAAGTTTGTAACTTCTTTTTTTCAAGTTACTTAACCTTCCTAAGTCTTGGTGGTCCTCAGCTCTACAGTCATCTACACAATGTCTGATTTCAGCGACCTGTTGAGATCATAGCAGACAAGTGAAATTATTTAGTCCACAACCTGGAATACTTTTGGAACTCAATACATAGTAGCCACAACCGGGCACTAAGGAGAAGGGGCCGGGGTCAGCTGGGATAACAACCAAAGGTTGATGGGGGATAGGATGCCTAGGATGTTGGGTTGCTGTTGGGTAAGAGAGGAAGGCAGTTTGGCACGGAAGAATTGGTGTTACTACTATAGATTGAGAAATGTCTATTGATATAATTTTAAAAGGCAAGGATGTTATTAGTATAATGAGAAAGTGCTGCTTTGATAAGTGGTGTGGGTGGGAAGTGGGCTGGAGCGAGTGGGTTAATGAATGCTGCTGCTGAAATATCAGATTATGCCTAGGTCATGAAGTTTGAGCTCAAGTGTTTGGACTTCATGCAGAAGTAATGTATGAATAACTCAAGTGTGGAGACTTTGAATGCTCTTTTTTTTTTTTCTCATACGGCGATTGCATACTGAAAGATAAAGATAGGAAGAAGCTTAGAAGACTAGCCAATGCGAGTGCTGGTAAAACAAGACTGGAGAAATATTAGCCCCTGACGATCTCCCGAGAGTAATATCAGTAAAGTGGAGAGTAGCTGTCATGGTGAGGAACGTGTCTAAGCTAGAGGATTGGCTGTTTTGTTGATGAGTTTGACTTGAAAGAAAGACAAAAAAAAAAAAAAAAAGACACATGCCAGAGCGGGCAGCAGTGTCCTGAGACGTTTTGTTCTTCTTGAGTTTAGAATGTTTGTATGCAAGAGGTAGGGGCTAAATTCAACAAATTAAAAAATGACATGTGATGGCTGGCACATAGCAGATGCTCAATACTATTAATGGAATGACTGTGATTGTACCAAAAAGTACTTATTCCTTTTAAGACATGTTAGATTGCATTCGTAGAGACAGACTATACACTAACTATGCTGCAGAGTACATTTCTTTAAGCGTTTCTATATCTATAGATCTTCCCACTGGTTGTCACCTGGGTATTTTAAATGAGGAAAGATTTGCTGGAAGCACAACATTGAATTAAATTTGAATAACAATCTCTCCTAGAACAGCATGCACACAATCCAATGGAAAATCCACACTACCGGGATTAACTATGTGGCTCCTTGATGCCAACAAACAAACAAACACGAAAACCCAAACTGGGGAACGACCCAGGAATCTTAGTTGACAGGAAATCCCCTTGCTGGTGGTTCCATTGCTCTCCCAACTTTAGTAAGGTTTCAGTCTCTGATTCTGGCCTCTTCTTGAGCTACAGGTTCTTGAATCAAAGTGTTACCTAGACCTCTTGCCCTAGACGTCTTCTGCCATATTTCTTTCTGCCTATCCCAAGTCAAGATCTCTAATTTCTTCCTGGACTAGCTCCTCCTTCCCTGGGTCTTACTCCCATAAAGCCACCACTCAGATCCCAAATCAAGAAGCTTTGACTCTCCTCTTTCTTACCTCAGATGAATCCATCCAAATTTAGCTTTCAATTGATGAGGAACCTAGGCAACTGAACTGTTTTTGTCTACCAAAACACCTGGATGAATTTTAGTTCATATTTTAGTATGTATCTATTTTCCAAATGAAACACAATATATTGTTTTTTACTTTACTTGAAACAAATAATACTTCCTCTTGGATAATTAATTTAAAGTCAATGAAAAATATACATTAATGTTTGGTGTCATGCAAGGGGGCTTCAAAAGTTCATGAAAAAATGGTGTTTAAAGATACTGGAGTTTCCCCAAGAACTTCAAAATATTCTCCCACAAACTTTTGTAGGATCATATTTTAAGGATCATATTGAAATTAATTTTATAATTCCAATACCTTCCAATGTGAAATAAACTCTTTTACTTAGGAATTATATATATTTTTCCATATACTATACAAAAATGAACCAACGAAACAACAAAAACAAAACTCAGAGGCCTCACAGGGGTATGCATTGCTGACAAAAGCCTTGGGAGGCTGATTAAAAATAAAATTGGAAAATGGTGAGTTGTGAAAGACAGTGTGAGATTCTTCTATCATGATTCTTGCGCGATTCTCTGATCTCATCTACACTTTTGTGCTCACAGAAGTTGAAGGAAACAAGTTGCAGTTAGATTCACAAGTCAGTGGTATGAGTTTCCATGTCCATGTCCCTGCCGTTACTCTGCTGAGACACCTACTCATTTCATTCACATCGGGTTGGTTCCTGCTAGAGCTGGGAGAGTGAGCTCACCCATGGTCCTCCTTTCCCTCGCCTTTCCCACTACACATCAGCTAGACCCCTGCCCCCTAGTAGGCACTAAGCCAGTGTCACTGTGAAATAAGTCAGCTGAGCTGATGGGACAGTGGCTGGTGCCCTCTTCTTATATGCTGTGGCTCTTGTATGTATGTTCTGCAAACATACAGAAAAGGTCATTATCCAACTTGTAGTGTGACTTCTGTGCCAGTATATCAAACTTTTCCTGACAATGACCAAGTCCAGCCTATGTACATTTGATAGCAAGGGCTGCCCTGATCTACAAGATTTCTGAAGTCTATTGGGAAGGAAGCTTAGGAAAATCTTTATGGGAAAAAAGACAAATACTGCTGCTTTCTTAAGTTATGACATTTTGCCTTTGGATGCTTCTCCTGGAATAAACTGTGGTCAGGGGTCAGCAGGGGAGATTGTACAATATTCTCTATTAAATGCATCACATGGTGTCTTTTGGTTCAGGAGACAAAAACAGCTTTAAAGTTCAAGGCTAATTCAAATTGGATTTTAGAAACATAAAGTCTTAAAACATGTGTACCAAACTAGGGGATTACACTGTGATCCTCAGGAAAGCTTTTGAAGGTGTGTGTGTGTGTGTGTGTGTGTGTGTGTGTGTGTGTGTGTGAGAGAGAGAGAGAGAGAGAGAGAGAGAGAGAGAAAGGGGGGGGGGGAAACGGTAGCTCAACTTTTAAATTGGGTCCTCAAAACTTGCTTGTCTGGCTTCTCTATCCTCTGGCTGGCTGCCTATTATCAAAAGGTAAAATGTCTTAGACTATTGAAAAAAGGATTTGCATAAATTGCTTTCACCTGCTTCTTATAAGAGGTTAATGAAATTGGGGGAGAAAAAAAAAGGAATGAATTCCCAAGCCCAGACCAGACCTCAAACCTCCACCCCACCCCCACCGAAACTCACTTTCAGGAGCCCCATTGAACTCTCGCGTGGAGAGCTCCTTCACAGAGAGCATCTTGGGGGAAGTGACACCGTCCTCCTTGCTCTTCTCTTAGATGTTTCCCAAGGAGACAGAGAAAGCCCAGTTTGGCAGGCTGCTGAGCTCCCAGCCTGGGTGGAGGGAATGTCCAGCACAATGACGATTAGCAACTCAGACAGGCGCCACACAAAGGCTGTTGCCAGCAAGTAAGCAATGGGATTCTGGGTTATTACTCCGCCTTTTGAATCCAGGTAATAACTTTGGGACATGAAAATAAAGAGTGAGGACAATATGCAGGATGGAAGACTCAGCATTTATATTGATTTATTAATCTGTTTGGATAGAACTTTATGAAACAGAATATACATTTTTATGATATAGATACATGTTGATATTCCATGCTGTATTTGATCCCTGTACCTCTCTCTGCAGGAGTCCTGGCGGTACAGTGAGTTATGAATTGGATTGCTAACCACAGGGGCAGTAGTTTGAAACCACCAGTCACTCTGAGGGGGAAAGATGAGACTTTCTACTCCCATAAAGAGTTATAGTTTTAGAAAACCCACAGGAGCAGTTCTAATGATAAGACAAAATATCAGATAAAGTCATCTTGAGGGTTATAGGTTTTGTTTTTTGAGACTGCTCATGGCATTCTCCTATAGAGAGAGCCAGATGAAACCAGAGCTACACATCAGTGGGGTCCATATTTGTCTCATGCAGCAAATGGTAATTCTGTACACTGCTTTCCAGAGGAGTGATGAACCACTTCAGATTGGGTTGTGGAGGTCTGGGTTGTAAAGAGAGGCAGCCTTCCAGGCTTCCCACCTTGACTTTCACCTAAGAAACGCCACGATTCTCTGTTTCCCGTGTTGGTGTTTCTAGAAAGTCATCTATCTGAAGAAAGACTTTGGTAGCTAAAATTGGTTTGTAGACCATTGTTGGTGGGAGGTCTAGAGTCAGATAATGCCAGAGTGTGAGTGGCCTGTAGAACCTTGTAATCTGCTCTAAAGTAGGCATGAAGCATCAAAAGAAGAAAGAAGGAATAAAGGGAGTTCTGATAGCAACAAGAACCGGTTGACATTCAATGATTTTAGAAGGTAATGTATGCTCAAGAGCTGATATATGAAAGGGAAAAAAACTAAGCTGCATAGAAGATATTGGTTAAAAAGATGAAGCTCCTAGAATTGATGGGACACTATTGAGTGCTTCAACAAGCGGAAGCTAATGTTGGAAGTGATCACTCACCAATTCCAGAAATGTGTGCCCATTCCACAGGAATGAGGAAGTTGCCAAAGAGTAGAAGTACTATCCCATGTCAGCAAAATGTTGCTGTAGATAATTTAAACAGTTATAGCTATACATCTACAGGGAACTGCCAGAAATCTAAGTAGATTCAAAGAGGACATGGAATGAGGAATTTTATTGATGATGTCAGACAATCTTGACTGAAAGCAGGCACTACCAGAGAAATGGTTTCCGGTGCCCTAGTGAGTATGCAAGACATTTGACTGTTGTGGATCACCAGTTTTGCCATGTCCTAGCAAGTCTGTAGGAGCTGGCATTGACTCGATGGCAGTGATTTAATATTGAGTTGTTCATGGTGACTGCCAATCATTTCCTTTCATGTGAGTACACAAGCAGTGTTCATGGAAGCAGCGGTCAAGAAATCAAACAATCTATTGCCCTGAGCAAAGCTTGCTTCATTGAGCAAGGGACGTCTTTCAAGTGTTCAGAAGCAAAGATGTCACTTTGAGGACTAAGGGACACATGACTGAAACCATGGTGTGGTGAGTTGCCTTCTATGCATGCAAAAGCTGGACAATACATGAGGAAGACTGAAGAATTGCTGCCTTTTAATTATGGAATTGGTGAACAACATTGAATAAGTCCCAAATGAGCAAATGTGTTTTTAGAAGAAGTACAACCAGAATGCTCCTGTGAAGGGAGGAGGGTAAGACAAAACGATTCCATCTGAAGGAGGTCAGGGAAGGCTTTCTGGTCCATAGAAAGAAATCTCAGCTGTCACTGAGTGGATTCCAATGCTTTATGACCCCGTGAGACAGGGTAGAACTGTCTCTGTGGACTTCCTGAGACTGTCACTCTTTATGGGAGTAGAAAAATCTAAGCTTTCTCCCACTGAGCAGCTGGTGGTTTCAAACTGCTGACATTGTGGCCCAGTTTGTAACCAGGACACTACCAGGGTTCCAGAGAGAAGGATACTAGCACCTGCAAAAGGCTTACATGGTGAGCAGGAAGATAACGGTATGAAGACCCAAAGGAAGTCATGGAGAGAAGGCAGTCAAAGGGACCATGGTGTAGAAAGTCTCCTCCTTAAGTGAAGAGGGGTGTATCTGTCTGTAATGTAGAGAACTGAAGGTAACATGGCAAGAATGAGTCAGGGAAGGCCAACTAGGACTGTTATCTTCCAAGTAGAGTATGGAGGAGGGCCATGGTGGAGAGGGAGGGACAATCTGGAAAAACTGGCATCTGAATGGGGAGAGATGGAGGGAATTCTAGGTTTCTCTCATAGGGTTTGTATTGGCATCATTGCCTGGATGGTGCCACCAAACTCTGAGGTGATGAAAACTACAGGAGGGCTGATTTAGAGATTGTAGAGGTGGAGAGGTTACATAAGTTTACAAGACATGAAATCCTAAGCCTTTTTCTGGAGAAAAAAAAATGAGAAAGTTAAGAATATCTGTTGTAGATTGACCTGTGCCCTGCCCCAAAGAGATGTTGTACTCCCAACTGCAATGCTCAGACCTATGAATGTGATCTTGCTTACAAAGAGATTTTTTTGCAGATATCACTAGTCAACATGAAGTCACAATGGAGTAGGGGGCTGTTGTTCTCGAAGACATAGAGACACTGAGAAAAAGGGCCATGAAAAGGTGGTGTCATATATTGGAAGGAGATGCCATAGTCAAGGCACGCTGAGGAGATAACGGAAGCCCGACAGGACGAAGAGAGAACCTTCCTTAACATGTTCGCAGAGTATAGAAGCCTGCTGATTCCCTATATTCAGACCAGAGGCTCCAAAACTGGGAGAAGATGACTTCCCTTTGTCTTCTGTCACAAGGTTTGGTGGTAACAAGGCGGGGGTAACAGGTGGTAACGAGGTTTGGTGGTAACAAGGGCACAAGGCTGTACAACAGATTTCTGCCTCCCAAAAAGTGTTTGAAGTCACTAGATAAACCTGATCCATCATCTTTGAAGGTTTGTTTTATTGGAATAGTTGTGGGGGTAAATATTTTTATATAATGCCCCCCATATGATTCCCACTGTGTGGTAGAATATCACACATGAGGGGGTTTCAAAAAGTTTTTGGGAAAATTCCATGATATTTCAATTCCATTGGAGCTACCTCAGATACCTTTAATCAGAAGACAGAGCATGGCAGCCCCAGGCGCTATGTCTGTAGCCATTCGGCAGTGGACTCTGAATGCTGTGGAACAGTTCAGACAGCCACCATCTTGGCACTTGGGAGGCAGCCACGTGATCGTGGCTGGCTGGACAGTAATATGCTGCAATAAAAGTTCACTTGTAAGAGAAATTCGCTTTCCAGTTTCGCCTCCTATTTTAACTGCATCAAGCATTCAAGTTCATCTTATAATGCAAATGAAGCAAAGTCTTTTTTCTTAACAAAACAAAACAACCCCCAGGGGCCCTTCCTTCCTCTCCTGGGAAAAAACAAGCATGACAGTATTTTTGTGAGCATGAAACATCATGACACAGAAAACACCTTCGGCAGCAGGGAGGGAGGGTGAGGCTCAGCAAGCTGTGGTTCTCAGGTCCCCCTGTGCAACTTTATAGCATCACACTCCTCGCTCTTGCTGTAGAGTCAGGCCCATTCCATTCTAGCCTCCCAGGGGACTTAAGAGTTAACTACTTTCTGCCATTGCCGTGCCTTTTACATAGCTTTATTTTTTTGGCACTTATTTCTTCATATTGCAGTTATCTGTTTACAATGTTAATTGAATGCTACTCGAACAACATCTGGCATATAACAGAAATTCCATAAAAATTTAGTGGGGAAATGAATAAATGAGTTCATCAGATCTCCTTGAGGACAAGAGACCATGTCGTCTCCATCTTTGTCACAGGCACCAATCCCACCTTCATAAAAAGGTCTACATGCCACGCTCAGTAATAAGATGCCACGTCACAAACAAGTCTGGAAATGAGCCTAGTGCTGTCTGAAGAACTCTTCTCTTCACCCCATGTCAGGGCAACAGCAAGGGCATCCTTGAGGGACCCAGATTATGTTTCTATTGCATGTTCTCTGAGTTTGGGGAAGAAAAACAAGTCTAAAGGGTCAAGATCAGGGTTGTAGGGGAGACAGGATAATGTTTCTCAATGAAATTCTCTTAGGACCGCCCTTGCTATCCTCAAAGAATGAACAGGTGCATCGTCATAACAGAAAATGTCCTTGGCCTAGTCTCACCAATACAGTTTTCAATTTTCCTATTACTTCATTACATTAAACCCCTGTGTCCCTCAAGGGAATCTGTCAAGATCCAGGATTCCCTGGGATCCCCAAAGACCTTTTGTAATATCCATCGAAGATGACCTCTCTGCCTTGAATTTAACTAGCCAGGCAGATCCCCACTGGCAGATTTCTCCAGAAGCTTTGATCAGTCCTTGCTCCACAGGATTATGTAGGCAAATCCAAGTCTTGCCCCTGATTCTAATGCATTCCAGAAAATCATCTTCATTAGCTTCAATCTTGCTTAAAAGACTGAGAGTAAGATCAGCTCTTTGAGGTAGCTGATCTTCATGAAGTGCTTTTGGCATCCATCGAGGTGAAAGCGTGCCAAACCACATGCGATCCCAGCCCCAGGACCTACCACATCAATGCTAATTCTATTAGCTTCTCTCACCACTTGCTGAAATTCAGCCACTGTTTCTTCATTCACAGAGACTGATGATCTATTTTGCTCTCGTGGCTTATCTTTTTTTTTTGCTTATCTTTAAGATCTTCCCCATCTTCCTTAAAATCCTTGACCCATCAAAAAGGTATTGTTTTATGTAAGGCACCATTCTCATAAACTTGATGTAAAACCTTCAGTGTTTTGGGAAGATGTCCACTTGAGTTTTGTTAAAAATCTGATGTCATCCCTGAACTTGATGTAGTTTTTATTATACATGGCACAAAAAGTATCTTGTGAGTGTGCATGTGTGAAGGCATGCTAAGGAGACTAGGATCAGTGTATGAACAAACACATGTGTCTGCAGCCATGCATGATCACAGATACACGTTTTGTTAGGAATCAACCTGGGCATATATGAATTGGAACCCAGTAGCATTTCGTTTGGATTCTTGTTGTATATATACTTTAGTAAGGGTGGTATACTTTCATAGTTAATTTTAGCTGTTAGAGCTCACAACAGATATAAAGAGGAAGGGAAAGAAACAATATCAACAGGTTCCAGCACCAGAGATGTACAAATATTTTAATAACATTCCCAATGACTAAACAGTGAGTCAGCCAAGACTCTCTGAATAAATAATTTTCTATTCTTAACTCTGTTCCCATCTTACTAACATGTTACAAGGCTATACTTGTAACTGGAATAAAAGCCATGTTCATTTGGTTTTGATGCGATGACACAGAACTCTTCAGATAACTGTTTTGCTAACTCAGAACCATAAGGGACATTAGCAATCCCTCATTTAACTTCGCCCATGTTGTGGATGAAGAACCTAGGACTAGAGGGAAATCTGACCCTACAACCCAAGATTCTTGTCTTAAAATCCAATACTCATTCACACACAAGCCTTTCATGATGATGAGACTGTCAAGGGAGCCAGTCACAGGGCTAGTTAGGAAACATACTCGTCTGAGATTTTTGGATTGCAAGTCAATCATGGCCACTCTGAAAAGGCCCGATGTCTCAAACATAGTATACTTGTGCTACGACTACCGCAAGTGCACCTGACTTAGAGTGCCTGGACAGAGCTGTAGTCATAGCAATGACCCGCCAGGTAATGTCAGCCCTGCCTCTAGCAGTGGCTAAGGAGAGGCATGTGCATGTATTACTCTGAAAAGGGCTTTGGTAGACATCTTCTTAACTTCAACCCATATGAAAACTAATCTGTTACTGCTGATGGCTCCTTGTGGTTGAGATATTCTTAGCTGCAGTTCTGGTATTCACATTCGCACAAGCTTGGTCATTTTGAGCTGTGAAACTGGTACAAGCAATCTTTTAATTCAGCTTAGAAAACCCAGTCAGAACTGTTGCTGGTGGGCTGAACAGATGAGTTGATTAGGTGAAAATAATCACCTTGCTTGTGCCCGGGAACCCAGTCCAGTGCTTCAATTGATCTCTGATTAGGCAGTGTCTGTCAAAGGTCCCCATGCCACCAGAGAGTGGTTCAGAGGGGATTTGATTTTCCCTGTGATCTGCAGGGCTCTTATCTGGGTTCGCACTCAATTGAGTGCAGTAGCCTAAGAGATGCAGAGTGGATGCAGTTGGTTTTGAAAATAAGGTTTAAAATCTGCCCTTTGGAAATGAGGAGGTTGTTCAAAACAAAGTGAGCTTTTAAAAAGAAGCAGCTGGGGCTGAAATAAATGAAAGTCTATTTTTAAAAAGATTTTCAGGATGAATATGAAGGGATCAAATGGCATCTAAATAGTATAAATTATATTTAAAAAATGATTCAATTCCAAGGACCGGCTGGGTTCTAAACTCCTTCAGGGCAAGTGCCATGTGTTTTATCATTTCAATCTTACCATCTTTTATAACCTTTTTAAAGCATCAAGATATATAGCTAATATTGGGAATGAACACATTCCTCTGCTCATTTGTTCATTCGACAGGCAATTATTAAATACCTTCTCAATAAATTAGTGGATTATTTTGATTTTGTGGGCAAAATTGGCTTTGTAGTAATGTTAAGGATATCAACATACCATCCAGTTGTCTCAGATGGGGTACAAATTGTTCTGTGAGCATGAAGGACCTTTGAAGTATGAAGTGAGATGGTTGCTCCACCAATTTATGATTTGCTAAACAGACCTGGAAACAGAGATCAGGCATGGGACCCATTCCCAAATACCTATCATTGAATCCCGGGTAGTGCTGTGGAGTGAGTGTTAGAATACTAACCAC
Source organism: Nesogale talazaci (assembly GCA_004026705.1). Taxonomy (NCBI): domain Eukaryota; kingdom Metazoa; phylum Chordata; class Mammalia; order Afrosoricida; family Tenrecidae; genus Nesogale; species Nesogale talazaci. The sequence goes on from PVJH01003510.1 coordinate 30,863, forward strand.
AAGGTAAGGGGTTCAAAATTACCAGTAGTTTGTGAGAGAAAAGTGAGGCTTTCTGCTCCCATGAAGCAGCCTGACAGCCTGAGAAACCCTATTTCGGGTCCCTATGAGTCTGAATCACATCAATGGCGGGTGGCTGGGATGGGTCTGCTATGTAAGGGGTGTGTTTATTCTGTGGGTTATGGATCTGTGCTGGGAGAGGCCTCATTACCTGTTATCCTGCTATCACTATTAATAGCACCTCTTGCCCTGTTCAAGCATCTTTGATTAGATGATAGTTACAAAATCACGGTAACTATGGGACACCTTTCCTGGGCAAATTCCTCCCCTTACCTTTTCCCCTAACACTCAGCAAAGGAAGAGAATCTGTCCCGAGAAAGCTGCTAGCTATCTGGGCATGGAAGTCACACAAATAAAAACAAGCCCACAACTAGACCAGTTGCCACTGAATGGATTCTGATTCACGGTGACTCATATGTGTCAGAGTAGAACTGTGGTACATCAGAATTTTAAAAGTTGATTTTTAGTTTTTAATATCACTAGAATGGGTAGTGAGGGGAAATAGGGGAAATATGGGGAGCTGGTCTTGGGGGCCTAAGTGGAAGAAGGATGTTTTGAGAGTGATGATGGCAACAAGTGTGCAAATGTGGTCTGCATACAATTGATGTATGTATGGATCGTGATGGGAGTTGTATGAGTCCCCAATAAAAATGATTTATTTTTTAAAAAAGGAGGGGGAAAGAGGAGCTTATACCAAGGGCTCAAGTAGAAAATATTTGGAAATGAAGATGGCAACATGTGTACTAATATGCTTGATACAAAAGATGTATGAAATGTTATCAGAGGTGTATGAGCCCCCAATAAAATCATTGGGGGAAAATAAGATCACCAGGAGGTCTTTTTTCTCATGTACTAGTAGGTAGACTTGGACCTTCAAGCTCTCAGTAAAGTTTTAATTCCTTATATTACATGAGGTACTTGGGTTTAATTCTGATTCTGCTGCTCAGGAGGGTGGCAGGGAGAGGCTACCTTTGAGACTATCAACAGTGTCTTTGGGTGGAAGAAGGCATCTTCTTCTTGCTCAGTCAAGCCACAGTGGAAACTATTTAATCATTTCCCTCCCCCTACGTTTTATAGACCCTGTGATCATCATCTATTGCTCCCTTTTGAGGAGAAAAAATTCAGAAAGATATTAAAGGACATTCTATCCGGGCTGGTCTGGACCCACATGGGCCTTGACGCTCAGGGACAACAGTTTCCTCCACAAATGAAAAACTCTTGTCTCTCTTGGTGGGAGGGGAAGTGACATTTCTAAAGGGCAGAATAAATTTGCTCCTGCTTCACTGCCCTTTGCAGAGGTTGCATGTACCTCCCAGGGCAACGCTTCTTCACAGTGAGGAGAAAACTTAGCAAGAAATCACACTAGGCATCTTCGATAAACATACGTGAACCAAGTCCCTGGTTCCAGCTGTATTTATTTCACACATTCCTTTAAAAAGTTAATTTGACAAGTATCCCATAAAGCCTGAGCACATGCTTGCTGGGATAGTGCTTACATGTTGGGCTGCTAAGCAAAAGGAAACCCACATGGACACCTCTATGAGGTCATAGAAGGTTGGGATCAACTCAATGGAAAGGGCATTCACCGATATCATTTTTGTACCTTCCCCCTCTCTGGATGGCCTGGTAGTTATTTCTCTTCCACCGACGAGCTAAAAATTCCAGCTTCGCCAAGATTATGGTCAAGTGTGGATTAAGGCAGTGTAATCTGCCTTCAAATTGGTATAAGACACCTAGTGATTCTAGGCCAAATGGAATGAGATATTATTATCCCCAAGGTGAGTGTTGGATTAGATCATTATAATGTCTAGGGTCTTTATCAACTGAATTTTGGAAGTTAGGTCTCCAGGCTTTACTTTTTAGCCATTATTAGTCTAGAATAGTGTTTCCCAAAGTGGGTCATACCACCGCTTGGGGGTCACTGGAATGATCTAGAGTAGATGCAAAAACAGATAGCTCTTCTTTATCCTGGATTGTGGGCAATAGTACAAAAGGTTTCTGTGGGGTGATAAGTAATTTTTTTTTCTGAACAAGGGGTGGTAGGCCAAAGAAGAATGTGAACCTTTGACCTAGAAGTTCAGTTGGACTCTGTTCACCATTATAGCAGAACATGAGTCTCCAACGACAGACAGACAGGTGGCTTCCATGCATGGGGTGCATTGACCAGGAATCCAATCTGGGTATCTAGTAAGGAAGATGAGAAATCTACCACAGTCTCATCAAGTGTGGCTACAGGACCTCCAAATCCGTTTTTGCATGAATTACTCAACTGCTTTGCATACTCAAAGTCAGTATAATCTGGTAACCCATGGATACCTTGGGTTGAGGGAAGCTAAGTTGTCTGAATGAACCAAACATCCAAAGAAGCTCCAGGTATCCTGACTGGGTAGTTCTGACCTAAAGATGGTTACTGCTCTTTGTGCCCTGTCTTAGCATCCCGGAAGAGAGAAAGACTTGTTGTCTTCTCCTGAGAAAAACACAAGGAACAAGTTACCAGGCACCCTGAAATTTCCATTCCCCATCCCCAGGGGCTGGCATGATACTGGTGTATGAATCCTATTTTACCACTTGAAAGCATTCTTCCACAGAAAGAATCAGTCCCCCTTCCATCTTGGTGGTTAGGTGTGATGGTAACAGGATTATGAGCATTGGCCTTTAGGTACAATAAGGGCCTTGGTGATGCAAACCGTTTGCAATTGGCTACTAACCTGAGGGTTGGAGGTTGGGCCCACGTGCCTCCTGTCTGCCTGGCCCTGCCATGCAGCCCAGAGAAAGAAACGTTTGGTGGTCTGCTTCCATAAAGATTACAGTGAAGAAAACCCCGTGGGGCAGTAGCTCTCTGTCACACATGAGAGGTGGGGGGTAGTATATATTCGGACAGACTTGACAGTAATGAGTTTGGCTTTTTTTTTTTCTGCATTGGGTACATCTGGAGTCTTGTGCTTTGCCTAGAGAACTAGCCACAATTTTCAGGACAAAAAAAATTCCGAGTTGCACATAGCCTAATTAAAATGTCTAGAACAGAGTCTGACTAGGAATGTGAGGACATTCTGTAATAATGTACAAAGACCAGCACAGGTGCCAGGAGGGCAAGAATGGTGGAGGCAGTGTGTGTGTGTGTGTGTGTGTGTGTGTGTGTGTCTCCTCAGCCTCAGTGGTCCTGGAGTGCAGGTGGGCTCACTGGGCCAGGGAAAGAAATAAACAAAGGAGAAGGAGAAGGCTCTGCCTTTCAGGGCTTCCTTTCTTCTTCCCCAGACTCCATTCCTTTCTTTCCTAGTTGCCAGGAAGTGACCTCTAATTTGTTTGAGTCCAGTTGTGTCAGAGTAGGGTTTCAATGGCCAATGGTGTGGAGGTCAAGTGGTTCTTCTGGGTGGAGTTTGGCTGCCCATCTTTTGGGTGGCGGTCGAGAGCATTAGCCCTGTGCACTACCCAGGGTGGTTATGGGCCTTACAATAGGGGTGCTCCTTGAGGACTGTGGCATGACCTCACCCCAATCTGAGTGCTACATCAGATAGCCCTGCTTTTAAAGAGCTTTGTTACCCACTTATTTTATTTTGTCATGGGAGCTTTCACTTTTAAACAACATTCAGGTCTCTGGGTACTGGATTTCTTTCAAAGTTATATTTATTACTGGTTTGTTCTATTGATTTGCATATGGATATCAGAACTGGCTAAAGGAATCAATAGAAAAACTGTTGCATAGAAATAAGCTACTTACTAACAATAGACAGTGTTCCTATGCACGCTGTGAAGGTGGTTATTTTAATATTTATAGCATTTGCATTCTAAAGACCTTCTGAACAAGTGAAAGGAAACACATGAGAAGGAAGAGAGGTACTAGGGATGGGGACCAAGAATTGGTAATTGGCATGAAGGTTAGCAGAACTGTCGAGGAAGGGGATAGATTGAAGGGTAGGATTCATGGGTAGCATTTGAAATTTTGTAGCTGAGAGTGTTCTCAAAGCCTCCTGGTGTTAACACCTTATTAGATCTAAACCAAGGCACAAGAACACATTCTGTATAGTGGGGCTGGAGGAAGGCTGTCAGTCTGGGTTTCTGGGTTGCTTCTGATATATAACTAAGGCTGGATCACTCTTAAGTAGATCACATTTATGCTTAGGAGACCCTACACACACTGTTTAATATACATATTTTTTTAAACACTAAAGTAAGCATCAAGAGAGAAAAAACTGCATTTTGTATAGCTCCTCGACATGAGTTTTATGGTTTTATCTATATACATATATAGATGTACACATATGTATCAGTATATACTAAACCATCAGTTTAGTATGCATGTATATTTTAGATAGACATACTCGTCTATTTATGAGCCTTGGTGACAAAGTAGGTGAGCACTTGGCTACAAACAAAAGGTGGGCAATTTCAATTCACCAACAACGCCATAGGAGAAAGTGACAGTCCCCTTCCATGGAGAACGGAAACCCTATGGGGCAGTTCTACCCTGTGCTCTAGGCCTGCTATGAGCCAGGCACTACCTTCACAGCATACGGCAACTGCAGCAACATATACAATTTTCAGTTCCTCAGAAGGGCTGCTGCGACCTTCTGTTAGTCAGCCCAATAAGCACAACAGGACAAAACACCACTCCCATGATGGGCTGGGGAACCAAACCATCGTGACCAGAGGGTTCTTTGTTTCTCGATTGGTTTTAGAAGTAGACTACCAAGCTTTTCCTCATTGCCTGTTGTAGCTGACTCCCATCATAACAGCTGAGCTGCCACGCAATGACCGGCCGGTGGTAGGTGCACATGAGTGTCTGGGAAGTGAACCCAAGCCTTGCACCTGGAAGGAGAGAGGTCTCCCACTAACCATGACTGCCACTGCCAGGAAACAGCAGAAGGCCTGTTCCACATGGGTATTCAACCCATCATGGCCCCAATATCCAAACACTCTGAGTGAAAGCAGCCAGAACCGAGATGAAAGCAGCGGCATAGGAAGCCTCTTGTGAGATTTGAATTTGAGATGTCATTTTGTATTAGGTTTGTTTCCATAAGTTCCTGGTATCTTTATTCCAAGGAGCCTTGAGAGCTTCATATTTTCCCCCTAGATCCCGAGAGATAGGACCTAAGTCTTAATTCGTGGACCATTTCAAAGAGGAAGAGCCAAAGTCCCCGTGAGATTGCAGTGACTGGCCCAAGGTCAGCAAAGATGAAAACTCACTCGCTGGCTTCTCAACTCAGCTTGGGAAATTTCATTTCTTTAAATTGCCTAAATAGCAGCAGCTCAATCACAAAGAGGGGGGAAAAACACAACCCAACAAAACAGGAGCTGTAGTGTTGACTCTGGGCTAGCCCCAGGGAACTTTAGAACATGTCTGAAGTTTGCTTTAGCAGCCCCTGACCTCCTGTTTTTGATCTTTCCCTTTCCCTTCCTGACACCTGCTGTCACAATATCAAAAGCCTTCGGAGAAAGAGCTCTTAGGAACCACTTATACCTGAGTTGAAGTCATCATGTTTTCTCTCCCAAGAGCATTTGCATTGCACCCTGGGCCTTTCCATCTGGGTGGAGGGCACAGGCTCTGTTAGGAAGTGTGTGTGTGGGTGGGGGGGAGGGCGGCGAGCATAGAGGGATATCACGAAATGGAGGGTAGAATGCTTGCCTCTCCTTTGAGAGATCAAGGTTCCTTCCATTTCCGGCCAGTGCACCTTCTGGCCCAGTCACCATCTCACCCGGCAGGTCTGTGAGCTGCCATGCAGTTGAGCAGGTTTCGGGGTGGGTGGTGGGGGGCTTTGGGTAGATTTCGAACAGGTCAGCACTCAGCTACTAACACAAAGTGGGCGATTTGAAGTCACCATTAATGACCTAGGAGAAAGTGACAGACTGCTTCCATAAATAAGTATTGGAAACCCTTCCAAGCAGGTTTACCCTGTCTGATGGGGTCGCGATGAGCCACGGACTGGGAAGAGTGTCCTATTGATGGACTTCTGAAAATCAGTCTCTGAAAACCTTATGAATCATGAACATCTGATCTGTCATTGATCTTGGCGACAGCACAGGACCCGACAGCAATTTGTTCTATTGTATCAAGGTACCATGAATCAACCAGCCCACAAAGGTGTATGTGTGTGTGTGTGTGTGTGTGGTGTGCTGTGGCAGGGGTGGGGAAGGTCAGCCCCAGCTCTTAAAGAAACAAACTCACTTTGAGTAGATGCCAACCTCTAGTGACACTGTAGGGCATGGTAAAGCTGCGTCTGTGAGTTTCCAAGACTAACTCTCTACAGGAATAGAGAATCCCATTTTCCTCAAAGGATTAGCTAGTGGTTTTCAGCTTTCCTGGAACCTGGGGTTCACATCCCAATGCGTAACTGCTGCACCACCAGAGATCCTTTGACTCTTAAAGTTATTCTCAAAAAATCCCCTCCCATAGGTACTGGGGCAGGGTGTGGGGGGACTTATTGCAATGAAAGACATGTAACACCCCCACCCACCCCACTCCCCATCTTCCAGAAACCAACACCAAAAATGTGGGTGAAGGGAAACCGGTAACTGTAAGAAATGAAAATAATATTTTATCATTTATCAAGGTGTCACGAGGGTGGGAGGGAGGAGAGAAGGAAAAAAGAGGAGCTGATACCAAGGACTCAAATTGAAAGAAGAAAAATGTTTAGAAAATGATGATGGCAACATATGTACAAATCTCCTTGATACAATTGATGCACAGATTGTTATAAGAGCTGTAAGAGCCCCCCCCCCCCCAACACACACACCAGATGATCTTTAAAAAACAAATAAACTCCCTACCTACTAATCACTCTAAGTAGATAAAAGAAAATGTTTGCCTCAGGCTAGTCCTGTGGTATGGACAATACATTGTCAGCTCTGTGCTCAGGGTGGTGGGAGAGAGGTGTCCTCTATCTCATTTCACAGATTCTGACAGGACAAAGTTTAACTCAGTTCAAAACCAAATGATTGAAGATTCTCCTTTCAGTCACCATGCAAACAAATCATACTGTTGTGTTTTTTTTTTTTGGGGGGGGGAGTGGGAGTGGGGAGGAGGTATATAACCAAGATGGATATATTGAGGGAACTTGATAATATAAAACAGGTGAGCATGCCACAAAGTGATAATACCCATGTCTGCGTTGCTCATTTTCATGCAAGCCAAATATCTTCATACACATTCAAATTGGCTTCCCAGGCAAGAGATAACATTTTTTTGTTGACATCTTCCACTTTCAGAAATGAAAAATGATCACTCTCTGGTGGAGCTGAATCACGGTGATGATACAGACATTTTATATTTGTATAATTGAAATTTTGTGCTATCGATTGTTTCTGTCTGTATTTGTTTACATATGTATTTTAATTATGCTTCCTGTTGATTGGACCCATAGTCCTTATATTTTTCTAGCACACTATATTTAACCATGTTGGACAAACTCAAAAACCAGACTCAACACTACTGAGTCAATTCCAGCTCAGAAACTGAATAGACAGACTTGCCCATGTGGGTCTCTGAGTGTGATAGGTAGGTTTATTGTGCCAACATGGCCAATAGGAATGTGTGAGATTAAGAAGGTTGCAGTTTGATTTGAGGGCAAAGAGAAAAATGACTTGGTAAGTCTTGCTTCTCTCTCCTGCTCTGTAGTAATCAGATCAGTGTGCTATTGTTAGTTCTTTGCCTCAACTTGTGAGCTACACTACCCATGGGTCAGCCAACCCTTGAATCATGTTGCTAGAGGTTGTGGTTCCTTTGAGACCTGCTTCACTACGCTGATGGTGTAAACATCACTTGAACTTGGGATTGCTGAATCCTGTCATTATGGCCAGACTCAGCTACCCTATGAAGACTCAGCTGTCTGCTTCCTTGACCTTGAACCCAGCGGCCCTCATGAGTTGAATGACTTCCATTGTATTAACTGTTCCATGGAAGTAAGTTGAACTGAGCCCTCTGTACAGCTATGTGAACTAATCAGCTGTTATATTCCTTCATGCTGTATATATCTATATCTATCTATATAAATATTCATAAGTGTCCTGGCTTTGTTCCTCTAGAGCAGTGGTTCTTAACCCTCCTATTGCATCAAATCTTTAATACAGTTCCTCATGTCGTGGTGATCCCCCAATCATAAAATTATTTTCTTGCTACTTCATAACTGTAATTTTGCTACCAGAGGGGTCGTGACCCACAGATTAAGAGCCACTGCTCTAGAGAACCCTGTCTACACACTGAAGTATTGAATCTTTGCAGGAGTAGACAATGTCACCTTTCTCTTACAGAGTAGCTAATGGTTTTGAACTGCTCATCTTGCAGACAGCAGCCCAAAGCATAACTTAATCCATTACTAGAGCTTCATGTTGGGCATATATATACATATACCTCCACCTCCCCTGTTATCCTTTTTTGGAAAACGGTGAGTTACTTCAATTATCTTTTCTGGTAGTATTTACACTAAAATTTACAATAAAAACTAAACCAAAAAAATCTTTCTCTGGAATATCAGGTTCCTATAATGCATGAAACATAAACCTATTCAGTCAGTGATTAGTATCTCAGTGACAGCAATCACAGAATCATTAAAGTAAATCTCTTTAGAGGTGTCTTTGAAAAACCACCTTTTTCTATCCATGACATTTCAACATTGTATTCCTTTGTGATTTCAGGGATACCATGTAGGGTAGGGCCAAATGAAAAGTGCAAATCAAATGAAAAGTTGCCATCTTTCGGCATTTCTGAGAAGGGCCTGGTTTTGGAGAGGCCTCCTTGCATGGTGGAAACTTCCCGTAGGCTTCCAATAAACACACTATTTTGCATACTCTCCTGAGTGATGAGAAGGTCAGGAGAATCTACCTCTAACAGAGCTTCTCTGGACTCCTCTTCATAGTAAAACATGGCTAAATTCATAAGCAGGTAAGTGTTTCAGATTATAATCAAAGTCACCCCTTCTCTTTTGAGTGTTCTATTAGCATGATTGATGAGCAAACATTCTTAGAAACCAATGTGTCACTCAATTCTTTTTTTTTTAAGGGAGATTAAAATGTAGTCTTTAATATACCAGAGAGAAAGATTGATCAAACAAACTTATCACTTCAGAAGCTATGTAAAAGAGCAATAAAGGAAATAGAGAAGATTAACTACATGTGATTTGGAAGCTAATGATAAATGTCTATTGATTTCTAGTTCACAATCTGAAAAAGTCATCCTAGGGTCTCCTTTTAGCAGACTTCTGTAATATCAAAGAATACCAAACTGATTTGCCCTTGAGGCTAATTTAAAAATCTGGTTTTCAACATTTCCTTTTTGGTATGTGCTTTTTGGTTTTTGTTTCTTCATACTGGGGTTTATCCCAGATGTGTGGTCATTGGGGGGAGGGGGGTCACATTTTAAATTTTGTTATATTTTTCTGTATTTCATCATGTGAAACCAAGGATTGATGACTCTATATGAACAGCAAGTAGAATAAGGATATCTGGGGGATACAGGGCGGTGGTGGTGGTAGTGGTGGTGTGTGTGAGAGGGAGGGAGCAAAAAGGAGTTGATGTCAAGGAGTTCAAGAAGGAAAAGAATGTTTGGGACTGAGCCCCGGTGGCGTAAGTGGTTGAGTGTGGAACTGCAGCTCGCGGGCTTGGCGGTTCAAATCCAGCAGGTGCTGGGTAGTGCCCACGACCACCAGAGGCAGTGATGCCCACAAAAATAAAAAGAAGAAGAAGAATGTTTTGAAACTGGTGGTGGTAGTATTTGTACAATATTGCTTAATGCGATTTAACTATAGGACAGCATGGTATCTATATTAATTCCCCATGGAATTGTTTTGAAAAAACTTTTAAAAATAATTCTTTACATCTTTCATTATGGCTGGCTTTATCATATTGTAGAATAATTATCCAATTATCAATCAAGAATGAATCCTGATCTCAATATGTCGTTAGGACATAAAATAATAGGCATTCCCCACTACCTATCGCTACAGTAATCGAGCCAAACATGGGAGCCATTGTGGGAAGGGTGCAGCACCAGGCAGTGTTTCCTTCTGCTGTGTATGGGGTTGCTCTGCATTGGTATTTATTTGGTGACACTTAACAACAATACCACCCTACCACCATTGGCTTTTTCTGCTTAACATCAAACCCATAGCACAGAATTGGAGGTAAGGCAGTTTTCTAGAATTTTCCAGTGGACATCCCCTCCCCTATGCACTTGCTGCCATTATCCTTCAAGCAAAAGAGAACTCTTCTTACTGGGTGTCAGATGTCTCGCCTCCCCGTGTACCTTTGCTAATCTAGTTCTCCTTTTCTGGAACGTTACCTTCCCAGAAGACCATTTGAAGCATTGTCTTCTCCCCCAAACCATCCAGAACCCTAGCAGTAGGTGCTCTCTTCCTAACCTCTCTTTCCATATTCTAAGCAAGGAAGGGCAAGTACTTCATACATGTGACCCAAATAGAGTTGAAGGGCTCTCGTGTCTCTGGGAAGATCCATTTCACTTGCTGTATAAGGGTAAGAAAAAAAGGGATTACAACAACATCACAGATGTAAACGAAAATCAAAACACATAGCTACTCCTTCTTGATATATCCTTCATCTAGGTCTATAAACTTCGGAAGGCAGTCCTTCTCTCTCTAATCCCTCCCCGAAGAATTTTGCACTCTTCAGTTCACATCACAACAAAATGATAGCTTTATCATCCTCAATGAGCTCACATGATATTCTTTAGAACTATACCTTGAGTTTGGGGAAGAAAAAGAAGTCTTAGGGGTAATATCAGGGCTATAAGGTAGACAGGGTAAGGGTCCCCCATGAAGTTCTAGTAGAACAGCTCTGGCTCTTCTCAAAGAATCAGGGGTACACTGTTGTGATGGGAGATGGGGAATCCTCAGCACAAATCCCCTGGCCTTTTTCTCACCAATATCATGTTCCATTTTCTTAAACCTTCTGCCTAATAAATCCTATGATTGTCCTGCTTCTTTCAAACAAATCTGTTAAGATGGCTCTTTGGGGATCCCAGTCTCTCACTGGTGCAGTTAACATTTATCTGCTAACTTGATGGTTGGAGATTTTAATTCACCTACGGGGGACCCAGAAAAAGGTCTGACAATCTACTTCCAAAAAAACCAGCTATTGAAAATTCTACGGAAAAAGGATGAAAATAAACTCCACAACCAAACACCTACAACAATTATAGCAAGACCAACAGAACAAACACTCAGCCACTGAGAGAAAAGGAATAGAATGGAGTAGAATGAATAAACCAGAGAACAAGACAAAAGAAAAAAATCAACAAGACTGGAAATAGATTCTTCGAAAGGATTAACAAAATTGACCAACCACTGGAAAACCCAACAAAGAAAAGAAAAAATATTACCAATCAAATTAAATGGGTGGTATCACAACAGAATCAAATAAACAATTAAAAATGGGCAAATTTTTAGAAGCACATAATCTGTATAAACGAACACAAATTGATGTAGAAAACTTCAGCAGATCTGTAACACAGAAATAGATCAGGTCATTAAAATACTCTACGCATTAAAAAAAAATCTAGGACCAGATGGTTCTACTAGGATAATTCTCCCGAACATTTAGAGAATAATCAAGAAGAATCATTGCTATCAAGTCAATGATGACTCATAGTGGCCCTGTAGAAGAGGGAGACTACTTATGAGAATAGAAGGTCTCCTTCTTTTTCCTGAGGAGTTGGTGGTTTTGAACTGCCAACTTTGTAGTTATAGCCCAACTCATAACCACTCTACCATCAGGCTTCTTTGAAGTTGGCTATTCAAAAAGATGAACAAAGTTGAAGCATTATCAGCAAGTCTACACAAACGATTTCAGAAAAGGATAGCACACTATGAAAATTCTATGAAGCAGAGTTCTACTCTACATAATTAGGGTCCACAGGAAGTAAAATGCAGTGTGTGTGTGTGTGTGTGTGTGTGTGTGTGAAAGCTTGCAAGTGAGAAGAGCTGAGGGGGTAATATGATCTCTGATATGTGGGAAGAAAGATGTGGACAACCAACCTGTATTTTATACCTTCTGGGCTTTCATGACAAATACTCAGTATTCCTTTTAAAGCTCTTAGCCTTCGTATTTTGTAACACAGTCACTTATGTGCTTGTCTTCTAACATGGTCAAGAAATAGTGACTTTATATATTATGGTAAAGAGCCTGTAGCTAGACTGACTTCTTTTTGTATGAATGCCCTGACATTGTTTGGACATCTCTCGCTATGATGTTTGACTGCACTAAGAAAGCATTCAAATAAGCCTTTGGCTACAGTTGTAACTACGTTTGAACTAAGTTTGAACGAGTTTTCTTACTGTCAATGAGTTAATGCTGACTCATAGTGACCTTACAGGGCAGGGTAAAACTGGTCTGTGGGTTTTTGAGATTATCACCCTTTATGGGAGTAGACAATATTGTCTTTGAACAAGTTAGCAGATTTAAAACATCAAAATAATCAAGGTAGTTGCTCTTAGGTCTGTAGACTAGCAACGTCCTTCCCTTGGGCAACAAGTTATAAACCAGTACACATTCATGGCAGCTTCAAGATGTTTTTGAAAAGAAGAAACAAATGAAGTCACTTGCTCAGAAAAATTTTATGTTAAACTGTGATATCATTCCTCCATCTAGTCGTTATAGAGCTGTAGTGATAACTTCCCCTTGAGTTGACCTTCTACACTTCCATAAGTGAGTATCTACATATCAAATGGCTTAATTGATAGGGTTATTGATTGACAAGAGTGACAGTGTATAAGTAAAAACTGACTATGAAATATTTTGGAGGCTCAGATGCTACAAGATTGAGAACCCTCTATAGCTCACCCTGCATTTGGGACAAAGGAACATAGAAAATTAGCCAAAGGAAACACAATGTAGGGTGCCAGAGTATGTGAAGATGAACATTGCCTCGGGATTGGAGGAAGGCTCATTAACAACCTGTGATACACTTGAAACAATCTTGCTTGCTGAAAGTTAAAAAGACTGGAAACACTTAAAGATCAGAGACTGCAACCTTCAGTATACATTACAACTTGGTGTCAAGAAAATAAAAACCATCTGTGTTAGTCCGGGTAGACTAGAGGAACAAATTCAAGAACATGCATATGGATATAAGGAATGGGTTTATATTCAAGAGGAACAGGACATTGAGAAAACATCCCAGCCAGTCCAGCTCAAAGTCACAAGTCCGATATTAACCCATATGCCCGAAATCAGTCCATAAAGTCTCCTTCTGACTCAGGAAGTCACAGGTCAGTGGATACAGAGTCCTGGCACTGACAGGGGTCTCCCCATGGCTCCTCACTTCCAGAGCTCAGGGTCCATCAACAGCATCCCGTGGTGGCAGAAGCAACTCATCGCTGGCAGAGGCCTCCATGTGGCTGCCCCAGCCTCAGAGGTCCGGCTCCATCAGGGCAAAGCCGTGTGGTCTCTCCACCGGCTACTCCAGCCTCCCAGATGCCGCCATTCTGTGTTGTCTGTGGTTAATCATCTCTGAAACTAACTCCCAACAACTGGGGGAGATAGCTTCTCATCTTCACGAGGGAAATATCGTGAGACTTCCCAGGAGTCTCAGGTGAAAGCCATGCCCACATAGAGGCCTCATCAGCTACTCAATGGCTGCCTCCAGATTAACAGTCCAGACTCCACCCCTACATTTCCATCAGAAGATTAACATAAGCACATGACCGCCACACCATCACAAATGCAACAATAGAGAACATCACGATAAAAGCATAAATGATTGAAGCTGTCAAGGATTTCATTTTCCTTGGATGCACAATCAAAGCCCATGAAAACAATAGTCAAATAAAATGGCATACTGCACTAGGACCACCTGCTGCACATGACCTCTTTCAAGTGTTAGAAAACAAAAATGTCACTTTGAGGTGCTCCTGACCGAAGCATGGTCTTTTCAATGGCCTCATATGCATGTGGAAGCTGGATAATGAATAAAGAATACTGAAAGAGAGTTGCTGCATTCAAATTATGCAGATTAGTATTGAAAGTACCATGGACTCCCAGAAGAATGAACAATCTTTTCTTGGAGTAAGTACAGCTAGGATATACCAGAGAATCTAGGAGAGAGAGAGTATGTCTTATATACTGTTAACAAGGACAGAACAGTCTCCAGAAAAGGAATAGAGTGTCAGAGAAAAAGATGGATTGACTTAGTGACAACAACAAGGGGTTCACCTATAACAAATGTGAGGATGGTTCAGGACCAGGCAGTGTTTCCATCTGTTTCCCATTGGATCCCTAATGAGGTCCTTAACAACAACAACAACAACAACAACGTAGTTCTGGAAAAGGAAATCTCAGTGTGCCAACACCAATATCAACAAGAATAAACAGCGTGTTGTATGCTGTTCTGGGTCTGAACAAGGAAAAACCAAATTAACCACAAAACTTTTTCTTGATCTGGCTTGACAAATTGGCCACAGAGAGTATCTAAATGGATAGCACTCATTTGGAACTTTGTTTCCTCTAATTTATACCTTTAGCTTGCTCTTCCCAAGTATTCACAGTTAATATTCGGAAGCATTCATTTATGAAATTAAATATATTTTAGAAAGACTTCAGTATTAGATTAACATGATATATTAATCTGACTATAATGCTTCAAGCTAAGGTTGTAGTTCTATTATTTAAGTAGGAGGGAACTTTTTTCCTAACTGAACCAATTAACTTGAGCAGCTTGGCCTATGTGGCTCCTAGTGAAAGTTCTGGAGATACTCACAGATCATGCCGTCTCCAGAGGCAACTACACTGGGATACAACCATCAGCTCTTTCTGGAGACTTGAAAGATATGGGCTATTGCTTTAACATCAACGGCATTTGAGAAGCAAAGTTTGATGAAAGGATAAGCCTAACTAGAAATCTTCCCACCACAACTATGAAACTTATCTTGGCGTGTTGCTTCCTCACAAGAGGAGGGGCTCCTGATTTATGCCCCAGTTGATGGTGATGCTGCATGCATCAGATGCACCAAGTATTTATTGAAAAGTGTGCTTTCCAGCCTAAGAGTTGTACTGATATGGAATATTCCATATTAATCCTTTCTAGTTATAGCCTTGCATCTCTTATGTGAGATGCATATTTCCTGATTGTCTAAGTTAGGTTGCTTCCAACCTAAGTTTCTAGAAAGTTAGGAAGCTGGCAAGGTTTTCAAAGAGCAGGTAAATATTTCTTTTACCGTAACTAAAAAATGACCTTAATTTACTCTTCATTTAGTATAGAAATTAAGCATATATTCTATTGAATGACTTTTTGTTCTACTACTATGACATGGGATAAAAGAGCTAATAGTTATGCTTGGATTAGTTATATATTTTCTATGATCATTTAAAAAATCTATCTTATAAGGAATCTTTGGGTGGTGCAAATGATTAAACATTGGACAATTAGTTCTAAGTTTGGTGGTGCAAACACCCCCAGAGATGCCTCAGAAGAATAAACTGGTGATCTGTTTCTGAAGGTCACAGCCTAAAAATCCTTATTTTATCATTATTATTGATTATGATTATTTACTTATTTATATATTTTTCTGGACATTGGTTTCTTTGTTGTCATCATTGTTTTCTTTGGTCACTTTGTCTTATAATATCTTGTTTTTTTTAAAAATACATACTGTTATTTCTGCATGCCTGTTTGGATAAGATAGGTTGTATAAAAATTCTGGAGGAGAAAACAGTGGGGCTGATGACTCTGGGGGGACATGGGATCTGGGGAGGTGGGGGAAAGGGGTAGTGTTGACCAACTCAGGGATAAGGGAACAACAAGTGACCCAAAATCAGTGACAAAGTGGGTGTCAGAGGTCTGATAGGGATTGATCAGGAGTAATGTATCAGAGAAAAATTACTGAAACCCAAGTGAATGCTGAGCATGATACTGGGACAAGAGGAAAGTAAAAGGAAATAGAGCAAAGAACTGGGAGACAAAGGGCATTCATAGAGGTCTAAATACAGGCATGTACATAGGTAAATATATTTATATATGATGATGGGGAAATAGATCGATATGCATATACCTACAGGGTTAATATTAAGACAGCAGATGGACATTGGACCTCCACTCAAGTACTTCCTCAATGCAAAAACACTTTGTTCTATTAAATTGGCATTCCATGATGCTCACCTTCTTGACAAAATTAACGAAGACAAACATGTGCATAAGCAAGAGTGGTGTAGAAAGCTGATGGTGTCTGTCTATCAAAAGATATAGCATCAGGGGTCTTAAAGGCTTGAAAGTAAACAAGTGGCCATCTAGCTCACAAGCAACAAAGCCCACATCAAAGAAGCACACCAGCCTGGGTGATCCCAAGGTGTCAAAGGGATCAGTTATCAGGCATCAAAGATCTGAAAGGCAGTGGAAATACACAGTAGTTATAATGATAAACTCTAGCATATCAATGATCATGAAGATGATGCAGGACCAGACAATGTTCCAATCTGTAAGAGTCGGAGCCAACTTGATGGCCATTAACAACAATTTTTATCTAAAGTTCTTAGGTCAACAGGTATGTACTGAACTATATGCTTGTTGATGTGCATATAACAAAACCAGAAGTAAAGATGTTGCTTTGAGGGCTAAGTTGTGCGTAGAACATGCCATGGAAGTTTCCATGGCCTCACATGCATGTGAAAGCAGGAGAATGTAAAAGTAAGTATGGAGAAGTCTAATGCACTTGAACCATGGCACCGACTAAGAATATTGAAAGTACCATAAACTTTCAGAAGATTTGTCTTGGAAGCATCACAAGCAGAATGTACATTAGAAGTAAGGATTTTTTTTTGTTTGTTTTCACTGCCATCACATCATTACAGACTCAAAGAGACCCTTATACAACAGGGTAAAACTACTTCTGTGAGTTTCCAACACTAAAATTCTCTACAGGAGTAAAAAGTTCCAGCTTTCCCCTGAAGAGTGACTGGTTTCAAACTGCCAACCTTAGGATAGTGAGTGGAAATGCATCTAATGTAATTTGGACATGTTGTCAGGAGTGACAAGTACCTCGAGAAGAACGCTATGCTTGGTAAAATAAAATAGAAAAAGGGAAAGCCTCTTAACAGATCGATTGACACAAGAGGCCTATCACAACGGTCTCAGGTATGTCTACTATGATGAAGGTGGCATTGGGTGGAGAAGCGTTCCATTCTGTCATACATAGGTCACTCCAAGTCAGAACTCTCTTGAGGCTACCTAACAGAAGCAACAGCACAACAGAGACAGCTGGAAACAAGAGTAAGAAATGGTGCAGGCTGTGATAAATCCAACACAAACATATAATGGAGTATGTCAGAGTGAGATGGGGAAAAGACAGGTAGCTTGGTGTACTCAGGAAAGTATTACAAGACATTGAATTAGATTCCAAGATTTTGAAATTCAAATAAATGGTAGATCTTATAACATCAATCTAAATGTGATGGTGACAGGGACCCCAATATTGGATATACTTTAATAGACCCAAGCCCTCCATTCTACCTCATTAAGTCTACTGTGTGGGGGCTACTGCACAAATGAAATATGGTCTGTACATAACAAATTACTTTTTTGTGAACATGCCCAGAAAATCCCATTTTCATATTAAAAATTAAAAGTAATTCTTTATTTAAAACATAAATATAGTTATGGTAGCCACTTATGCCCTCAATTTAAGATATGAAATGGGGTCTGCTTTTGAATTTTAGAAAGTAATAAAGATATGCTCTTTTCATATTTAAATCTGCAGAACATTTTTAGTTCTATTAGAATATATATAAGAGGAAGGATGAGAAAATAAGTATAAGAACAATGATGTCTGGCCAGTCATATTGTAGCAGGCAGAAGGTAAGCAAAAGGATTTCCATTATCCTTATCACTCAGATATGTCCAGGCAAAACAAATGAAAAGCTAAACAGAATGAATTAAAATAGCTGAGTGATCAGGAGCCACGTGGTGCTGTGGGTTAGACATTGGTCTGCTCACCATAAGGTTGGCTCAGGAAAAAGATGAGACTCTTTTGGTATGAAGACCATCTCAGAGACCCTCTGTAGCATCATAAGTTGATGACAGTCATGGTGCTGGGGGATAGGCATTGAGTTGCTAACTACAAGGTTGATGGTTCAAATCCACCTATCTCTCCAAAGGAGAAAGACGAGGCCACCTGCTCCCATTAAAGATTTACTGTTCGGAAGCCCTATGGAGAAGTTCTGCCCTGTCTGATAGGCTTGCTCTAAAATGGAACTAACAGGATGGCTGGAGGGTTGGTTTTAGTTTTTGGGCCCTTGCTTGTTAGTTCAGGCTCCTCCATGTACCACAGGGTTGTTGAGGGAATGGCCATGTGAGAGACCATGAAGGGCTTTGCCACTGAGAGAGAGTGGGGGGATAACAGCATGGAGTCCTGAAGACAGCTCCTCTCACCCTTCTGACCCCTGTAGCTACATATAGTTCCTTAGTTGCGGCTTAGTGTACCTGTTCCCAAGACACTACACCTGAGGGGCATGAGCTAGAGACTCATGGTTTCTCTTGTTTGGAGGACAAAGGACTGAGGTGTAGGTCTATTGCTTCAGCGATACAGAGAAAGGACCTAAAGAGAACCAGCCCTTGTCTCTCACTGAAGAGGAGATGGACACACAAGCCAAGGTCTTTTCAAGGGTCTTATATGCATGTGAAAGCTGAACACTGAATAAAGAAGATGGAAGAAGACTTGATGCATTTGAACTATGGTGCTGGAGAAGAACCTTCCAACTGCCACAGACTACCAAAAGGACAAAAGACATGTGTCTCGGATGAAGTCAAGCCAAACATGTGGATGGCGAGACTTCTTCTCACATCCTTCAGACACATTATCAGGAGACACCTGTCCCTGAACAGGGCAGGATGCTTGTTAAAGTAGTCAGGCAGCAAAAAGGAGGAAGGCCCTTTATGCATCAGATTGACATGGTGACTGTTGGTGGGCACAAACATAGGAAGGATGGGGAGGAGGACACATGACGGATCAGTGTTTCTTCTGCTGCATGTGGGCTTTACTAAGCGTCGAAACCAACTTGTGGCAACTAACAACAATGACACTAACAACCACATCATGACCAGACCCTGGAGCTGCTGCTTGCAGGCCAGCATCTCCATCGCTTCCCT
>PVJH01003510.1:52500-140869 GCA_004026705.1 Nesogale talazaci
TGTAATACTTTTTCATTAATATTTTGCATCTCTTTTTTTTGCTTCTTTTTTTATTAAATCATTTTATTGGGGGCTCATACATTGTTTTTCACAATACATAAATAAACATACTGTGCCAGGCACCTTCACATGTCCACTGCTATTATCATTCTCCAATCATCCACCTTTTCCCTTGAGCCCCTAGTATCAGCTTTTCCATCCCTTCCCCTCTTCCCCTGCTCTCTCCTTCCCACCAGCCCTCAATACTTTATAAATTATTGTTGTTCTGTCATATCTCACACTGCCTGACCTTCCCCCCAACCCACTCCCCTGATGCCATCAAATAGGAGCTTATGTGTATATCCTTGCAGTTGTTCCATCTCTCTACCCCACCTTCTCTCTACCCTTCCAGCAGCTCCAATCTAACCACTGGCCCAAAGGGGCTCATCCATCCTGGTTTCCCCATATCTCCAGCTCCCCTTTCCATCCATGTACCTTCTCCAGTCCATCTGGATTTGTAAGGTAGAGTTGGGACCATGATGATTGGGGGGGAGGAAGGCTTCAGGAACCAGAGGAAATGTGTATGCATCATCACTGCCCGGCTTCCCCTTGACTGGTCTGTCTCCTCCCTGTGGCTTCCCTGTAAAGGGGTGACCAATTAACCACCAGTGGGCCTTAGGTCCCCACTCCTGCTCTCCCTCTCATTCGTAATGGTGTGATTCTTGTTCTTTGATGCTCAATCCTTCTCCCTTCGGCCCCTCTTGATCACACATGCTGGTGTGCTTCTTCCTTGTGGGCATTGCTGTTTCTGTGCTGAATGGCAACTTGATTATCTTCCAGTCTTTGAGACTCCAGACATACAATCATTTGGTAGCTGGGCACCATCATTTCTTCTACTCTGTTTGCCTCTGTATCCATTTGTCTTCAGCAATCTTATCAGGAATCAATTGGTCCATTGATTTTCATTTTTGTTCTTTGATGTCTGATACCTGATTGTTTCAGCACCTCATGATAGAACAGGCAAGTGAGCTTCTTTTATGGTGGGTTTTTTTACTCCTGAGCTACATGGCTGCTTGTTTATGCTCCAGCCTTTAAGACCCCAATGCTGTATCTTTCGATAACTGGGCACCACCTGCTTTCTTCACCACTCTTGCTCATGCTCTCACATGTCCTCAGTGGGCACATTGGGGATGTGTGCACACAGTGATATGTTTGTTTGTTTTTTTCATCTCAGGTGGAGGTAGCTGCTTAAAATCAGTCCAGTTCAGTGGGCTTCAAATCACATACCCTTAATGCAAGAACATTTTGTTCTAATAACATAGCACTCAATGTTCACTTTCCCTGACATGATCTCTGAAGACAAAATGGATGCATAAGCAAATGTGATGAAAATGGTGATGGTGCCTGGCTATCAAAAGATATAGTATCTGGGGTCTTAAAGGCTTGAAGTTAACAAGCAGCCATCTAGCTGAGAAGCAACAACCCCCACCCACCCCCATGAAAGAATCATACCAACTTGTGTGATCAAGGGTATCAGACATCAAAGACTCAAAACCAATCCAAACGAAACCATATCAATGTCAATGAGGGAGCAGGACAGAGTGGAGACTCTTAAAGCCCATCAATAGTCATTTGGACACTCCCTGTCAGAAGAGCCACAAGGAAGAGACGAGCCAGTCAGGGTGCACTATAGCACCAATGAAACATACAATCTTCCTCTAGTTCTTTAATGCTACCTTCACCTCCCATACGAACATGACATCAATTCTACCTACAAATCTGGCTAGACTAGAGCATGTATATGGTACAGATAAGAGCTTGCAACACAGAAAATCCAGAACAGATACCTCCCACCTCCAAGGACCATTAAGGGGAGCAGTGTTATTAGGAGGGGGGAACTAATCACAATAATTGAAGTATGCCCCTTACCCCACCTCCCAGAGGGATGAACAACAGAAAAGTGAGTGAAGGGAGACAGCGGTTAGTGTAAGAAGTGGGGGTGGGGTGGGAAGAAAATAAAGAATAATTTATAAATTATCAAGGGGACATGGGGAGCGAGGAAAAATAAAAAAATTAGGAGCTAATATCAAGGGCTCAAGTAGAAAGCAAATGTTTTGAAAAAGATGATGACAACATATGTACAGATGTTTTTGACACAGTGGATATATGTCTGGATTGCTATAAGAGCCCTCCAAAATAAAATTAAATAAATCAGTCCAGTTGTTTATTCACTTGCTTTTTCATTCATCTTTACAATAACGTCCTCTGATTAAAGGAAGCTTAGTTACAATTCTAAAGAGAGGAGTTTTGGAAGTAGCAAGAGTAAATTACTTCTGGTATTTACCAGAGGGGTTTGAAAAAAATCTTGAAAAAAAAATGGAATTACAAGGCAATGGAATTTCCCTACAAACTTTCGGAAGCCCTGGCTTTATTTGTTGGGCACCTCTGGCTGAGTGATCTTTAAGTCTTTGTTTCATCTTCCTCAGCTACAATGTGGGATCGATACTTTGAAGGGTTGTGGAGAGCCCTTACCTGTGGTAGTTATTTTAAAACAAACGATGTGTGTCCCACTCCTTCCATGTGCTTGCTATGCTACTGCCAGGTGCTGAGTTGGGGGAGGAGCAAGTCAAGGCTCTTGACTTCAAGGGAAGCAGCTTTTTGCTTTCTTGGTGGAGAGTGTCGATTTATTTGACACCAAAGTTATCTGAAGTTCTTATCCCCGAACCTGCAAATATCACCCTCACGGGGGATTGCCAATATCACTCTCTTGGGGAAAGGAAGCGCCCAAGAGAGAAAATAGAGCCTTGGGGAAAAAAAGAAAAGAATGAAAGAAAGAAAGAAAGAAAGAAAAAGAAAATAGAGCCTTGGGAGAAGGTATGTTAAGATGAGGTGATACTAGAATGTGGTGGGTCCTGATCCCATGTGACCGGTGTCCTTACAAACATGAAGACGACACTCAGAGGCACAGATACTAGCCTTCTGATGACCCGTCGACAAGCCAAGGAGCATCAAGGATCTTTGCGGTCTCCGGAAGCCAGGAGAGTGATGTGGACCTTCGGGTCCCTCAGAAGGAGTCAACAGGACCCATCCCCTGATCCCAGTTGCTATTTTGCACAACCTTGAGAGAATCACTGTCTATTTTCATAAGTTTCCTGGTGGCTTTTTGTTGCGGTAGTCCTAGGAAACAAATGCATGGCCTTTCAGCTAAAAAGAGGATGCAACAAAGGCATTCGAGGAGCCCTGATGGCACAGCACAGTGGTTACCCGTTGGACTTCTAACTGCAAGGTCAGCAGTTCAAAACCACCAGCCACTCTGCAGAAGAAAGATGGGGCATTCTATTCCAGGGATGAGTTATAGTCTCAGAAACCCACAGGGGCAGTTCTAGCCTCTCCTATAGGGCCGCTACGAGTCAGAGTTGAGTCAATGTAGCATGCTTTGCTTGGTCTGACAGCCACACACAGCAGCGCTCTGCTGCAGGAGACCAAGGGCCTAATGGCATTTACAAAACGAAAAAGTTCTTCCCGGGACTTCAAAGGCTGGTGTGCCCTCGAGGCTCTGTGAGACAAGGCTGCCTCAGAACCCTCAGAACCGGACCTGGGACCGTGGCGTTGGAGAAAGGGGAGAGGAAGCCGCCAAGAGAGATATCAGAGGAAGGGGGCTCTGACCCTCAAGTTCCCCCTTCAGTTGGGGAATGTGCAATTTTATCAGGCACTCCACCTTCCTGACTTCTTTTGAAAGTAAGTTCTGACAGCTAATAAAAAAAATTTGAAAAGCATAGCTTTAAAATATGAAAATTCTCTGGTCTTTCATTTTTTCCACTCCCTTTTAGCTATCAAGTACCTCATGATCTGTTTAAAGGAAAATCCTTCCATGTACCAGGGCGTGGAGACCCTCCATCAGGGGAGAAGCAGCAGCCAGAAGAGGACAGTCGTAGAGCCTCTCAGGGATGATGAGAGCAAGCAGAAGTCAACTTTCAGAAAATGCTCCTTGGACGCTGTGAGGCCTGCAGTTGGCAGCCAGGTGAGAGTCCCCGGCCACAAGGCAAGTGTACACAGAAAGGGTTATTAAAGCATAGGCTCCCTCCAGAAATTACTCGCCAATAAGCATCCTACCCCCTTATGGGCGAAATCACCGAAGTGCTAGTAGCTTGGAGTTGCTGTGTTTTACTGATTATAGAGGTGAGACGAGAACAGGAGTTCCAAATGCCCATTAATGTGCTCAGGGGTTTTATGTGCGGCAGCGACACCAAAGAATTGATTTCTTTCTCTGTTACAAATTGTAAATGGTGACATCCTGACATGCAAAAGGAGGCCCTAGGATGGGGTGCATTAGGGCAGATTCAGAGTAAAGGAGCAGGCTAGATTCCAGTTTGCATGAACCAGACTAGGTGAAGATGGGGTCAGGGAGGAAGAATGGGCGAAGAGAAAGAAATCTATACCATAAACACCCCGGCTCCTGCAGGAGAGTTTATTTTTGAATGGAAGCACCGTGCATTTAAATTAAATGTCAGATGTAATTTAGCATTAAGGCATCAAGAGGCTGAGGGAGTCCGTTCGCAATCCCGCCAGAGCTGCCGAGTGGTTAATTGCTGTACCCCCTCGGATGCCCTAGAAAAGACCCACTTTCAGTAGGGGAGCCTTCAATCTCTGTCCAGGACAAGGGCTTAGCAAAAAAAAGGTGAAAATCAGAAGAGGTCGCTGCAAACAGATAAGACCACCATTTAGACAGCATTGTCCCTCCTCTTTCCCCCAAATGACTGTTTAATTGAGGCTCCTGCAACCCCAGCTGACAGATGATGGGAAGTCCCAGTCTGACGGTAAGGGCTGAATAAAGGCGGGTGGACGGGGCACATAGAATCACAACTGCTCAGTGTCTTTGCTTTCAATATTAAGCCAAACAGAAGAGGCCGTTTTCAGTGGGATGAATAGTAATAATGACAACAAATAAATGACCCATTTCTTCTAAAAAGGGAGAGGACTTCTGAGGGGGAAGGAGGAAAAAAAGAAAAAGAAACAGAGAGACGAGGACAAAGGGAGAAAGGGTGAAGGGAGAGATGGAGGGGTCCGTTTCTGTCTAGGGACTGAGACGCCCACAGGCTTAGGGTTTTGCAGGCCAGGCGGATTCAAAATCACACAGAAAACCTGGCCTAGTGAGATTTCCAATCCAATTTCCTGACCAAAGAGGTTTAGATGTGTCCAGATAAACTTCAGCTTCCAGGCTACAAACTATTGGATGCTTATCCGCAAGAAACCGAAGCGCAAACCTTTAGGCTCCTCCACCGCAGGATTTATTAAAGAGGCCTTTCAAATGTTGCTCTGGCTGCTCCTTCAGCAGTTTGCTGGAGCTGGGTCTGGGCCAGAGCTCTCCAAGCTGGCAGTATTCACACAGAGAGGCTGGCTGCTACCAGTATGGTGGGGGACCAGGCCAGTGTTGGCAGGATCCCCAGAAATACAGCTTCAGAAATACAGTAATTGATCCAAATCGGACTAGCCTTTCCTTCCAGGGAAAAGAAAATGGCACAAAGTGGCTCCTATTCCTTCCTCTAGAAGTTACAGGAAGATCAAACCGTGGGGGCTAATCTCCGGCTGGACAGAAGGAAGAGTTCCCATGTGAGAAGAGACGACCTGTATTCTTTGCTTTGAAGTCTTGCTCCAGCCTCTTAACCCTCTAGGGAGCTCCTGGAAAAGTGTGCCTTCTGGGAAAGAACGATTGTAACACAGGATAGGACATGGGACTATTTGATGGAGTCTGTGTGCACTCTGCCATTCACCAAGCACCTGGAAGTTTAAGTCTACGCTAAAGCGGCTTGAGAAAAAGGCCTGGTGATGTACTTAAAAAAAAAAATCAACCCTTGAAGACTCTATGGCACACACATGGTGACCTCCCAACAATGAGTCATACCCCAATAGCCACCGGGTTTTGAACGCGATTTTTCACTGTTCATGGGAGAAAGATGAGACTTTCAACTCCTGTGAAGAGTTACTGTCTCAGAAACCCCCAGGGGAAGTTCTTCCTAGTCCTGCAGGGTCTCTCTGAGTCAGAATTGATTCGATGGCATTAGATTTGGAGTTTTGGGGTTTTCTCCCCCCACTGGTTCAATGTTTGGTTGCTAACAGGAAGGTCAACAGTTCAAAACTACCAGGCACTCCACAAGAGAAAGAAGTGGCAGCTTCTTTAAACATTTATAGCCCTATCTGTACCAGTGCACATGCTCTGGCCTGGCCGAGTTTGTCAGGGAGAATTGGAGTACAGATAAGAGCCCTCGACACAGAGAATCCAGGACAGATAAACCTCTCAGGAACAATACCATGCACTACCATGAGGGGAGGGGGAAGGTCAGGCAAGAAAGAGGGAACTGATCACAATGATCCACACACCCCTCCCCACCCCCCACCACCCAGGGGGATGAACAGCAGAAACGTGGGTGAAGGGAGGCAAGGGTTGGCGAAGGATATGAAAATAATAATTCATAAATCATCAAGGGTTCATGAAGGAGGGAGGATGGGGAAGGTAGGAAAAAATGAGCTGATATCAAGGGATCAAGTAGAAAGAAAATGTTTTGAAAAGGATGATGGCAACATATGTACAAAATGTATGGATTGTTATGGGTTGTAAGAGCGCCCAATACAAATTTTTTAAAAAAAATTACAGCTTTGGGAACACCCTGGATCCCTGAGCAGTTGTACTCTGTCCGACAAAATCTCCAAGGGCCAGAGTCAACTTGCCGCAGAGGACTTGGGCTGTATCCTCTTTTCTTCTCCTCTGCTTCCTCGATCACGGGTCCCTCCATCATCCACTCTCCTTCAGCTTGGCTGTCTCATTTTGCACCTGTATTTTAGACATCATTTCTAATCTACACTCCATATTCAAGCCCACACACTCTCTCTGTAAATATATATATATATATGTGTGTGTGTGTGTGTGTGTGTGTGTATATATATATATATTCATATTCCTGATTTTCTTTCACATTTCTGGAATCTTCCTCTTTCCTACATAGGCTGACTTCCAGCTGTGAAATATTCACAAGGTATCTATTTTTTTAGAACAAAAGACAAAAGAGCTAGCCCCCCAAAATAAAAATTGAAAACAAGCAGCTAGCCATTGAAATTTGAAACACAGCGATGAGAGATAAGACAGCTCCCTTTCAGAGCCGGCATCAGGCAGCCAACGAGGAAGAGTGGCAATAGTGATTGGACCTGTTAACAGAGGTGGCCATGGCCATTATTCCGAGGGCGGCGGGACTGTGATTCAGGCCCAGCTGATAAATGGCGCCGGGCATCTATTCATCGTGGAAGTCTAAACAATCAATACAGATAGCTCCAAGTTGGTTCAGCTGTAGCAAACAGGGTTGTTAACAAAGATGGTGACAGCGGATGGATGGCCTGGCCCCCCTGCTCCCTCGTCTGTGTGTGGGCATGGTGTGTCTGGGGAGAACTGGAGGCCGATTAGGGTAGGGCAGCAGACCAGATGTGTCGCCACACAACACCTAATCAAACTCCCTGTGTCCCCGCTTCTGTCCAGTCCTAATGTCCCACCAATGCTGAGAACACTCTCTGTGTTACTACCCAAGGGGTGAAGGAGTCTATGCGTTCATTACTGTAGCTCTCAAGAAATGAGATCGTCTCAGTGACTGGCCATATGCATTGCAATAAGAACCTGTACACCTTTAAGGAAATGAGTTGTTTTACAACAGCAAGTCTCAACCTGTAGATGTCAAATGACCCTTTCACAGGGGTCGTCTAATACAGTCTGCATACCAGATATTTACATTACAATTCATAACAGTAGCAACATTACAAGAATAATTTTATTGTTTGGGGGGTGGTCACCATGACATGAGGAACTGCATTAAAGGGTCTCAGCATTAGGAAGGTTGAGGACCACTGCTATACAAGATGCTCAGGCCCCTGGACAGATAAAACATTACTGTGTGGGATCGAGTGGATCACAGTAACTCCGAAGGTTAGGTGAGAAGCTTAGAGGGAAGTGAGTCTGTATCAGTGTGGTGGAATAATTTGGAAAAGGCTAGGAAGAGTGGTTTCGCAGCTTGGAGATTCTAATCAATGTTATTGAACAAAGCATGTAGAAACTGTTACAAGAACATATGTTTTACTCTGTATATTTTCATTGAAACAAAAGGAAAAGAGATATCGCGTATACAGTGTGTGGATAACCCATGCTTTCTAAATAGTATTAACCCAGCAACAAGGTTTTGCATCATACCCAAGTCGGGAATATTCACAGCCTCTGAGTTTGGTGGATTGATACACCATGGCTCCAACAATAGGCTGAAGCAGAAGGCAGTTGTGAGGCTGGCACCAGACAGGGTGAGGCTTCTTTCTGTGGTCTGTGGGATGATGAGACGTTGGAATAGACTCAACGGTACCCAACACTAACAATAACAGCCACTTCTAAGTAGATGAACTATACTTTCGCCCATACTGATTTATTTCCCTACTAGTCTAATTATCCCTTCTGCCATCAAAATATGGCCCTGGATTTTGAAAAAAGCCATTGTAAATATGATCAATACACCAATCATCTGTTTTTCATCAAAACCTGGATTAACATTTCCAGCTCCATTGCCTTTATCTGTTCCCAGCTGGGGATTACAGGCCACCTCTGCCTTTCCCCAGGGAAGGGAGTGATACTGTTGTTCCTGTCTCCTACACTTCATCCAGAATTTCCCCGTGTCTCAAAAGGTCTCTGTTTCTAGTGAAAAGCCAGATTCTCTCTTATTGTACCCAATTCCCTGCCGTGGTGCTTGGTGGCATTTGATCGTGGACGCCATTTTTCTTTTTTTAATTTTTGGCTATCACTGCCCTCTGGTGGTCATGGGAGCTACCCAGCGCTGCTCCTGGGAGCCACCGCTGGATTTGAACCGCCAAGTCTGGGGGCCGCAGTCCCACACTCAGCCACTTACGCCACAGGGACTCAGCCCATCCATTTTTCATGTTTGTGCTTTATAACCACAGGACTACTCATCTCTTAATTCTCATTGGCTTCTTATAGCACTAGAACAAGCCTAACTCTGGAAGGGGCTTTAGTCCGCCATCCTGTTTTGATCTAAAAATTGTGCCCCCACGAGGCATGTTAGCCAGACATTTTGCTGTAGTCAAGTTGCAAGAGTCCTGTTTCTCGGGCTCAACTTCGGTCCCTGGGTGGCGCAAATGGCTTTATTATTAACCTAAATAACGTTGGTGCCACAGAAGAAAATCCTGGTGACTCACTATGGTGAAGATTTACAGCCAAGACGATCCTGTGGAGGGATCTGTTCTCCACTGTCAGGTCATGGGGTCACCATAGGTCAGAATTGACTTAGCAGCAATGACCTCTCTCCTCCTCTTCTTCTTCCTCCTCCTCCACCCTCCCTCCCCCATTCTATTAAAGCCTACCCTGCTGCTGTGAGGAAATGCGAGTAACCTATCAGGAGAATTATGGGCATTGAGTCTGGGGTCACGCAACAGTCACTGATAAAGAGGGTTATCTAACCAAGGGGTTAAGGCATGGTTAGGAAAGAGAAGTGTCTACTCTGGATCAATGCCTTCCAATTGCACAAAGAGCAGAGCACAGTAATGATTGTACTTTCTCAAGTGATTAAATGGAACTTTGGTTTTCAGAGGGGAATCCCTGGGTGGTGTAAATAGTTCATGCTAACGGGAAAGTCGGAGGTTCAAATTCACCAGCAGTACATGAAAAAAAGCTGACCCCACTGCACTAAGGACGACCTGCAGAGAAGCAGTGGGAACGAAACAACAAATCTCTGAGGATTGCCAAAGGTGGACATTGGGGCCAGGGCGTGGCACCCCAGAGAACGCAACTGGAAAATACTTATAAAGGTCAATGGGCAAACCTGGAACTGTTTGAGGGCTTTTCTTTATTTGCTGTTGTTTTTAGTTGCTGTTGTGATTTTTGTTTTCTTTTGCTATGCTTACTTTTGCTTCATTCTTGTGCGTGTTATTGTTTTTGCGTGTTTATATGGACAAGATAGGCAAGGTGAACAATCTTTTTTTTGGGGGGGCATCACTGCCCTCTGGTGGGAGTGGGAGTCCCAGTCTTGCTCCTGGAGAGCTGCTGCTGGGTTTGAACCACCAAGTCAGTGGGCCACAGTCCCGCACTCAACCACTCCGCCACAGGAGCTCATCCCGGGATGAACACTCTTGAGGAGAGAACAATGGGAACCACGGTCCTTGGGGGACATGGGAGAGGAGGAGGTGGAGGAAAGGAAGGAGGGTTGTCAACAAACCCAGGGACAAGGAAGGACAAGGGATCTAAAATTGATGTTGAGGAGGACAGAGGATGCTTGGGGGTGGGGGTTAATCAAGGGCAATGTAATCAAAAGAGGAATTACTCAAATCTGAACAAAGATCAAACATGATTGTGTGCTAAGAGGAAAGTAAAAGGAAATAAAGGAATGAAATGGGAGGCAAAGGACATTTATAGAGGCCTATATATATACATGCATTCTATATATAAATACATTTATATATAATGATAAGGGAATAGATCTATGTACATATATTTATTTAAAAAGTATTATGGGAACAGATGGACAATTGGTCCTCCACTTAAGTACTCCCTCAACACCAGAACACTTTGTTCTACTAACATGGCCTTTCTGTGCTGCTCAACTTCCCTGACAAAATCTCTAAAAACAAAATGGGTGCCTAAGCAAATACGATGAAGAAAGCTGGTGGTGCCCCAAAGATAAAAACTATCAAAAGATACAGCATCTGGGGTCTTAAAGGCTTGACGATAAACAAGTGTCCACCTAGCTGACAATCAACAAGGCCAACCTAGAAGAAGCACACAAGCCTGTGTGATCATGAAGTACCAAGGGATCCGATATCCGGCATCAAAGAACAAAAATAAAACAACAAAAAAATCATATCGATACACATGAAGAGGAAGACAGAATGGAGACCCAAAGCCCACCAGTAGTCAATCAGACATTCCCTGTCAGAAGGGCTCCCAGGAAGAGACGAGCCAGTCAGGGTGCAGTACGGCGCCAATGAAACACGCAACTTACCTCTAGTTCTTTAATGCCTCCTCTCCTCTCTCCCTGCCCCCTCACTCTGACTATCATGAGACCCTAATTCTACCTTATCAATCTGGCTCTACCAGAACATGTACACAGGTATAAATAAGATCTCAAAACACAGAATTCATGACAGATTAAACCCCTCAGCACCAATCAGGGGAGTAGTGAAACTAGAAGAGTAAGGGAAAGGAGGGGATAAGGGGGAACCAGTCACAATGAGGGCGAGGGAGGGAAGGAAAGAAATGAGCTGATATCAAGGACTCAAGTAGAAAGAAAATGTTTTGAAAAAGATGATGGCATCATAGGTACAGATGTGCTTGACACCAGGGATATATGGATGGCTTATGATAAGAGGCCTCAATAAAAGAAAATTAACCAAACAAACAGAAAGGGCCGATTAAAAAAAAAAATCAGTCACCGAACACGTTACAGGGCACACTTCTACTCTGACACCCATGGGTGCCCCGACTCCAAGACAAGGAGCAGTTTTGGGAACAGCAGCACAGAAACAAGGATCTGAGGTCTAAGCAGCTTGACAACTGCTTCTAGCTCCTTCTTGTTTTGAAGGATTCAATATGTACATTAATGTATTGAAATGACTGTATCCAACATAGAACCATTTGAATGTGTGTGTGTGTGTGTGTGTGTGGTCAAGTCAACCTTTTACTTACATGAACAATTCAGTGAAATTACAGCATCCATCACATGACCCAACCACGCACTGCCATATTTCCATCACCACTAGCAGACATTCAATGCTTCTTACGCAGTGATGCCTCCCTTGATTCTGCTTTAATAAACTTTGGTTTTGACAAACTTGTCTTTGCTGGACACATCATGTAAGTGGGATTATCCAAGATTTGTCCTTTGGTGTCTCACTTCATGTAACATCACACGTTCTTGATAGCACAACATGCCCCAAGCAGAACTGGTGTTCATGATAGTGAGGTTCTTCATAGCGTCTTTCCAATTTGATTTCTGTATTTCTTTCCTAGCAAGGTCCATATGTACAGCTGTGATTTATGTGGTAGAAAGATATGTCTATCCAATGAATAAGTTAATGATCTTGCACAATTCTATCTGGGCTCTCCAGTATCACCTGTCACCAAGGGCATGTTCTCCAACTACCGATTCTTCTTCGTTTCCAAATGCTCACATTTGCAAGCCAGTAGTTATCACTGCCTCTTGATCACCATAAGGAAAATTGGCTGCCCAAGGCCCTTTTAAGTGTTAAAATGCAAAAGTGTCACTTTGAGGACTCCTACCTCACCCATACCATGCTCTTTTCAGGAGCTGTTTGTAATGAAAATTTGACATTCTTAATTAAAATTTGTTACTGAAGTGAAAAATGATTGACTTTAGATCTTTCAGGCAGAATTTGCTTTTATAGAATCAAATTATTATATATATTATATAAATATAAATTATATAAATATATAACTATATTATTAACTTTAAGATTTCTTTTTGAAACATACAGACATTGAGAATTGTAGATTCTGAAAATTGCAACAGTCTTGAATTAACTAGCAGTCCCAATTGTACCTCACCAAGTTTTTTGACAACTGAAAAGCTGCAACTTAGAGATGCTAATTTCTGGTGGTTTTTATTAATTTTAATTGCCCCTAAGTACTAACATACTAATCAGAGTCTGTGTAGGATACCTTCCTTTGAGGAGCTCCTCAGACTTCAAAGGTTTCCTCTTCACTGCCTTCTTTTGGTGAGTGGGTTTGTAAAGTTGAGTCATCCCCCACATGACAGGAAGAAAAATGAGAGCATTTTCAAAATTTTCAAAGGGTCTTTCCCAGGTTCTATCTGATGCCAAAGTGTTCAAACAGGGTCAGGACCAAGCTAACATCTTATATGTAAAACCCAATTGTGGGTCTTTGTATTGGGCTAGTTGAGCCTTTTATGTTCAGGATAGTATTCACCAAAACGCACATACGAAAAACAGTACAAAATAGTAGTGGCAAGACTTATTGTACAGAAAAAAAATACTGTGGGTGTGCAACAGGGAGGCTTTAAAAAGTTCTATGATTTTTCGATCATATCTTTCCATGAGCTTTTTAATGCCCCTTCATATGTGTATGGAAATTTTAAGTGGGTTTTTCTGGGAATGCATTTCCAAAGAAAGTTATCAGGAACAGTTAATAATTTCAGCTGTGGTTAGGATCTTGACTCTGTCCTGAACTCTCTGGGTCAGCTTGGGAAGGAAGTTTGTAACCTCTGTAAGTAAGCCTTTGTTTCCTATGTTTAAAATAGGTAATAATAGTAATTGTTTCTTTTGTTGAATAATAACTGCAACAAACTTGTGAAAATAAAATTAGATAAGGCATGGAAAGTTGTTAGCATCATGTAGTAACAAATGCTGGCAATATCTTTAAATTTTTATGGCGTACAGCCAAACCATTTGCGGGTGACACTGTGGATTAGGCTCTGGGCTGCTAACCACAGGTCAGTGGTTCAAACCTACCAGATGCTCCACAGGATAAAGATGAGGCTGTCTGCTCTAATAAAGATTCACAGGCTCAGAAACCAAACCTTAATAGAGCCACTGTGAGTGGGAATCGACTTGATAGCCTTAGGTATTTTTAATACTAAGAAAATGAAGGCAAAAGTGAAAAAAAATCATCAACTTGTTACTGATGGATGAGAAGCTGCTCATGAGAAAGAAGAAATAGCTTTTCCACTCCATTATTCTTCTGCCAATGCTGTATGGATTGAAGCATTCGTTTATAATCTAGTGGAGGAAGAAAAGGTCTTTCTGTGAAACAGCAATGGAGCTCTACATATACACAGCTATGCTACATAGACCTGTCAATGAAGAAATACGTTATGGTTCACCAGTCAGGGCAGTGGGGCAAGAACATAGCATGCAGAATCGACAAGGATGGGCCATTCGGCACAGAGTCTGGAAATGGAGAGACCTTCTCTCACAGACAGAGGTTAAATAGGTCCAAAGGTGCCAAGTGCACCTCTCAGGAAATGGAATGTGATGCACAGAGAGGAAGATGACGTTTTCCAGAGTGACACAATAAATATGCACCACAAAGCTAGCACAACAACCCTTACAAGAGAAACTGGCAGTCCTCTTGAGGATGATCGGGGTGGGTGGTGGGGCACTATGGATGAGACCCACTTAAAACAAATTAAAGTTAACAAGCCAACTGAGCCAAAGGTGTTCCACTCAGAAGGGAGAGAGGAAAGAGAAATACAAGCCAAACTCACTGCCATCAAGTCCGTGCGGACTCAGAGCAATGGCCCCATTCTATGGCTTTCTGAGGCTATCACCATTTCTCAGGAGTAGAAAGTCTTTCTCCCAAGGAGCTGCTGGTAGTTTCAAACCACCCACCATGTGGATTGCAGCCCAACCCGTAACCATTACACCCTAGAGACTCCAAATGGTTTATGAGGTAAGAACGCGCCTGCAAGAGTCAATTAAAAACAAAACAGAACACTGTCAATATGTGGATTTGAACTCATAGCATCTCTATCCAGGGTTTCCAAGACAGTAAATCTTTAGGGGAGTAGACAACCTTTCTCTTTTAGGGTATCTACTGGATTTCTACCACTATCCTTGTGGTTAGCGGACCAACGGCAAGCCCACAGCACTATGAGTAGACATAGACCATGTCGTGGAAGCAGACCCGCACTCTGGCTTCCCCTCACAGGTTGCAGGTTCTATGCACCTCCTCATCGTGTGTCCAACTTTCTTCCCTGACTTCCAGCTCTGGTGATCTAGCAGTGGTTCTCAAACTGTGGGTCACAACCCCTTTGAAGTTTGCGAAATGGCGGTGATGAAGTAGCAACAAAAAATAGCCTTCTGGTTGGCGGTGGGTCACAGCATGAGGAACTGCATTCAAGGGTCATGGCATTAGGAAGGTTGATCTCAACCACTGATCTCCAGCAGCCATTACCCAAACAGAAGCCACAGCATCGACAGGCTTCTTCATCAGCTCCCTTCATATTAACTCCACTAATATCAGCATCCCCTGATATTAAATTGCATCAAGGTTCATTCCTATTTTAGGAAAAGCTTTCTTTCCTATGATCTGACATGATTTTGAGTCCCCAGTCACACCCCAAATGCACACAGTCATTACATAGTAGAATCTGGTCTCCGGAAACTCTGCAAAGTTCTACTTTACTTGCAAAATTGATCATGGTCAAATCATTAAAATTAGACCACATTTAACATTTTTATATGTGGAGTTTCTGTTGTTCTTTTGAGGGTATACAAGTCACAGTTACCAATGGGTTGTTTCAAGGAAAGGGTATACCGCTCTCTTCCTTATTCTTCTGGGTTCTGAAAAGTCATGTTATAGGAAGTTTTCAGTGCACAGGGCCTCAGCTTCCTCTCTCCACGTCCTCTTCTTTTCTTTGGGATAACCAAGGCATCTCTGCATTAACACTCACCTTTGACACAAATCACAGCCAACCTGTTCAACAACATCGAGTTCTGAACACAGAAATCATGTCTGATATTTTCCTGCAATCCCTCTTGGAGTTGAGGATAATGCCCCTCCTCAGTGGATGGTTTCAATGACAAGCATCGACAAACTAAGCTCAGCGTGCTTAAGAGTTAAATTTCATCTGCAGATATTTGCTCCATTGGGGGGGGGGGGAGGGGGGAGGAACTCCATCTCGAGGTCGGGAACCAATTCCAAGTAACATTAGTGAAAATAGCTCGGATGCCACAGAGACCGCAATCTGGCCTTCTTTTCCCCGAGCAATGGGGAGATGAATGATGTTGGTGGATGATGTATGAGGAGACAGTGCACGGAAGCAGAGAGCCTACTACTGCCCAGTGGATTACAGTTCTCTACAGCCACTGGATTTCTGTGCCCTGAGTTTTAAAGTGTGGCAGTGGCTGGCATTACGTGAAGCAAATGCTCACAGTGTAGCGAGTGTGCAGTGATCTGAATGAGAACACTTCAACAAAACCTGAGCTGTGTTCTCTGCATGGAACTAACTATGACTCTTTGACTTGCTGGGCTTTCTCGGTGTGGTTCTGGGTCAGGTTGGCTGCCAGAGGATTTGCACACCATTGGAAAGATTGATGGAAAGTTGCCAGCCTGCAAGCTCTATTCTTTAGGGGTTTTGATAAAAATAGAGAAGACCTTTTATTGGGTTTTAGATTCGAGCTGTACTTTAAGATCTTGGCCTACATCAAATAGGGCAGGGTGATTTATAAATATTTTTCAATTAAGAAATTCACATTTCAAAATAGGTATTACATTTTGGCAATGCTCACGGACCGAGGACAGGTGCACAGCACAAGGGTGCCATCTTGCTCACCTGTCTGAAAAGTCACAAGAGACCATACTTAGAGAGATGGGCTCCTCTTCTGAACCCCCCGGCTCCAGCTCTAGAAGCTTCTATCAACTTATGAAACAGACCATAGTAGCATTGGTTTTCAGTCCATTTGGTTAGAGGAGTTTTCTTTGGCTAAAAGAGAGGCAGTGGTGGTTCAGGGGTGGAATTCTTGCCTTCCATATAGGAGACCTGGGTTTGATTCCCAGTCAAAGTATCCTATGTGTAGCCACCTCCCCTGCCCACCTACTCAAAGTTGTCTTGTGTGCTATGATGATGTTGTCCAAGTATCAGTTGAGCATCCAGATTTAGATGGCCTGAGAAACAAGGCCTGGCGACCAGCTTCCAAAAATCAGCCAACAGAAACCTATGGATCCCAAAGACTCCATGTGCAACCCATCATGGGAAAAGCATAGGGTTGGGCTACTACCTTTGGGTCCATTGCGGACGAGGTGGTCATGAACTGGGAGCCAAATCCACAGCAGCTAATAAAACACCTCCAGAAACAATTCACTCCTCGCTGTCCAAGTGAGACACCTGACTCAACCCATGTCATGCAACTATTTGACATCAGAGTCAGAACTTGAAAGTCAGTTTCTGACTTCCAACAGTGATGTGATCTCTGAGAGAACAGTGCTGGGAGCTATAAATGAGACAACACTGGAGCCGGTGAGGTGGTTCTTCACGCGCTCTTCACACGTACACAGCTGTGCTCTAAGTAAACTCGAGGCGGACATAGGTCCATCGGTGTTCGCACCAGATCCCTTGGGGGTGGAGCCCATAGTAGCTGACCCACTACAGTGTTCATGGATGTGAACAGTGTCTTTAACATCTTTCCTTCCACGCTCATTGCTTCACCTTTCTCTTCACTCTTGACTGTTGAAACACTCCAGGTAGAGAGCCTTTACCTGGAGTGCACTAGTCTTCATTAGTGGTCTCTTTGTCTCTTCCCAATCTAGTGTCAGCTCTTTATCGGCACAGAAAAGGTTCATTCATCAATGCTAAGTTGAAAGTCAGACTTTGAAGAAACAAGGGAATTCACATTTGCAATGCCTTCTTCAAACAGAAAACAGAATGACATAGAGTTCTCAGGGTACTATAAGGTTTATCCCACACATTGGGTACAGACTTTCGATCTTCCGTGCTACCTTCCACTGGTCAATGATTTTTCTGTTCAGATTTGCAAGCTCTAGATACATTACTTTGAGGTTTTAAAAGCTACTTTTGAAAATAGTGTAAATGTCAAGCAAGGGCAAAATTGGAACTGGGCAAAATTGGAGCTTGCATTCTTTTTTTTTTTTTTTTTTTTGGCTTCTTGTTCTCCTTTTAACTATGGCAACTTTAAATGAAGATGCTCACACCTGAGAGAACATTTCTAGATCCTGGTCTAACCTCCCTGCATTTCTTAGGGAGAAACTGAGATAGACCTCAAATTCCTTGTCACTGAAGACATTTTCAATCTGGGATTAGAAGGGTCAGAGAACTATACTCTGTTTAAGAGATCAGATAGGCCAAAAGGCAATATGGATGGACACACATTTAATTCATATTTTAACTATTCTTAAATGTATAATCCAGAGACATAAATTTCATTCACATTGTTGTGTGATCATCACCATGATCTGTTTCCAATGTGTTTTCCCCATCCCAAACTCAGTACTCACTAAGTAATAACTTCCCTCCTTTCCACAGCCCCTAATAATCACTCGTCGTGAACCTACTTTGGTCTTTATGTGATTGGCTATTCCACATAAAGGGAATTGTGTCATCCTCATCATTTTTTGATCTGACTTGTTTCATTCACTGTAATATTTTCACAGTTTATTCATGTTGTAGAAAACTTACAAGAACTTCATTTATTTTCAGGGCCAAGTAATATCCCATTTATATGTATGTATCCTCTTTTGTTTACCCATTCATGATACTTAGATTATTTTCAGACTTGGGCTATTGTAAGTAGGATTGGTATAAAATCAAGTGTACAATCAAAAGTGATCATTTCCACATTTGGGCTGTTGTAAATAGTATTGGTGTAATATCAAGTATTTGGGTATATACCTAGGAACTAGAATTTTAGCAACCCTTATGTGATAGTGCCTCTTGTTCACTCATCTGTTCCTTCATTTGGTAAGCATTTCATGCTCCCCTATTATGTTATACATCCAGGGAGAGCCATTGGGAGATGTAATGTGAATAAGGTACTGTAACCCAGAAATACAGACTGGCCATGAGAATAGGTGCACTTCTGTACTAGGTGTCTTCGTCACACATTATCAAAGGTATTCCTGTGACAGTCCTGCAAAGAGTGATTATTTCCCCCCCCAGGCTTGGGCGAAGTGGGGATTCAACACACGCCTGACTTACATGTGGAGTCTGATTTGAGGTGATACTGCAATGGATACTGCAATTACTCAAGAGATATTAACACAGCACAGTCAGAGTTTAGCGGGTCCAGACATCTCCAAGCAATTAAGGTCTCTGTGGCTTTAAATTAGACTTGGTACATAGGGTCCCACACTTCGTAAATTTGTGTAATGCAAATGAAACCAGGTCAGGCCTTGATCCTGAACTGGTTACAACCTGGGCCCAGGACAAACTCTCAGTGAAACTGTAAAGGGGAAACTAACAGGCGCACCTTCTCCTTGTAGCTTGGTGCCTCTCAGCTCTCTCTTAACCTGTTTTTCCAGCCTCCTTCCACCTCTATTTTCATTTGGTGACCATAGCCCCTGGTGACTGCATGGCATAATTATTTACCTTTTAATAATATCTGAAATCTGGGGAAAACCTCCAAGAGCCAAAGGATGAAATTGTCAACATTGGTGCTTTAGGCACCATGTGAGCAATGAGAGAACTATTCATGGATGAGGTATCATTGGAAGTGGCTTCCTACATAGCCTGTGCTCCCTCAAGTCATTGTGTGATAGCAGTCTACTTCAACTATCAATAATCTCCATATGAAAAGTGTCCTGGTTCATTTGACCCTTCCCTTAACTTGATTCCATGCCTGCCGGTCTACAGGGTCCAGTTGTCAGCACAAGCCACAGCTAGAAGAGGAGCATTGAGATGTTAGTGAGTTAAATTGTGTGCTCTACAAAATGTAGCTTGGGATCCTACCCCTGTACCTATGAATATAATTCAATGGAAAGCAATCACCTTCCATATTGCAATTGAATGGAACAGAATCAATCAGACAAGTTCATGCCAGTATAGGTTGGCCTGTAACCCTGCTAACTTTGGGTTATACTAAGAAGAGCATAGACACGGAGGCATATGTATGCTCAAGAGGGAAATAGATACCATGTGAAAGTCATAAAACACCCAAGAAATGTATGGGGTCATTTGCAAGGACATCACTGACCACCCAGCCAAGACCTGGATTTGGACACCTGGTCTCCAGAACTGTGAGCAAATCCACTTCTGTTCTTTTAAGGGACTCACTGGAGGTGTGTATGCTATAGCAGCACTAAGTTGCAGCAGCACCTAGAACACCCCTGTTTATAGCACTCTTTACAGTAAGCTAGGGCCCAGATGGTCTGATTTGGCCCTTCATTCTTCAGACGAGCACACTGGGACCAAGACAGAGAAGTGCCTTTATGGCTTCCTCTCCTTCTTCCCTACTTCTCCTTCCAGTTAACCAAGAGTTCCAGACTCTGCACTGCGATCCATTGTGAAAACTCAGTTTTATGACTGGAAGGGAGAAGATCTGAGTCACTAAACTTTGGCAATTGGTGAAAGGGACACAAACATAGCTGTTATTAAACTCTGGCAACTGCTCCATTGGTGAGATTTGCCTCCATCACATTACTTATCCCTTCCTGGCATGGGACTTGGCCAGGGTCCAGAATCCCTCAGTGGCTTCCTCTTATTTTATAGTTCACAGTGAGGGGATGTGGTCAAGTTGAAATTTAGTGAGCCTACATGTATCATTGTAGACTGGGCCTCCTCTGGCCTTCGCTGGTGGTTTTCCAGTGGTAAATTACCAGGACTGTCTTTCCATGGACCTCTTCAAGACGAAATCTCCACCTCCAACTTCCCACCAATCAAGTCAACCCATTGTACCCCTAGAGGACAGAGTAGAACTGCCTTTGTGGGCTTCTGAGACAGTGACTCCTTCAGAAAGTGGAAAGCCTCATCTTTTCCCCATGGAGTGGCTACTGACCATGAGGAGAGGAGATCAACTCATAGGTAACCTATTGTGCAATCCAGGTTCCTGAAGAACCTCTCTGGGGATTCTGATCCCCAAACTTTCATTAGCAGCTGAGCACATTCACCCCTTGCACCACCAGGTAAATCCCCTTCTGGTGTACTCGTCACAGGAAGCTGCAGGGAAGACTTTGTTTTGTTCCCTTTTCCATTGTATGCCTTGATGAGGATCACTTGAATCTCATTCTGTTCAGCCCGTGGGGCAGCAGCTGCCTTCTGAAAGGTCAGGCGCTGGATGACCTGTTCTACAATAGCTATTTTGCCTGCAGATTAAAGTCTGTTTAAAATCGTCATGTGCTTCATTGGTTTATTTCTCCTTCATTAGCAATTAATTTTTCACTTGGATAGCAATGGGCTGGTGGCAAATTCTCCCTTTTTTCCACTTGCAGCTGCCTGTGATATGTGATGGAGGCCCAGAAAGACATGGGGACAAAGTTCATGGAAGGCAATTTTGTGTGAGGGGAAGAGCACAGCCTGTGGCTTTCTGTTTCATAGCTTGGTGGAAAGGAGCTGACCTCAGGCAGCCCAGAGCCTGCAGGTACCACCTTTCTACCTGTCCCGGAAGTGGCAGGTCTTTCTGAAGCCACAGGGAGTGGCTTGGGCACCCCATTGATGGTGTGCCATTCTGTGTTGGTATACTTGTTTTATGACTGCTGAGGGCACAATCCGATCCCTGGTATCCTCATTCTGCTTTTCATTTTGCATTTCAGTGCTTACATCCTTGCACAATCCTCTGAACCATGTCAGTATTTCCATTCC
This sequence comes from Nesogale talazaci, assembly GCA_004026705.1. Taxonomy (NCBI): domain Eukaryota; kingdom Metazoa; phylum Chordata; class Mammalia; order Afrosoricida; family Tenrecidae; genus Nesogale; species Nesogale talazaci. Next base: position 73,800 of record PVJH01003510.1, read on the forward strand.
CATTGGGAGGGAAACAGCATCACCACCAAACACTTTTATATAACCTGTGGTCATTTTCAGAGCTCTTTTTGGATCACTTGGTCTTCACAGAATCCCAGAAGACAGATAGGCTGTAATTCTAACATCTTCCCCTGAAGGATGCATCCTTGGGTGATGGTAAGGATGAATATACTTCACTGACAATGGAAAGGTTGGTGGTTCAAGTCCCCCCAGAACCCTGTAAGAAAGGCCTGCCAATCTCCTTCAGACAAATCTCACACATATGGAATTCCTACTGGACAACTTGCACCAAATTCCCAAGCTCCCTGAGGAGCCACAAACCACAAACTTCCTCAAGATTAAGTCAATGCTCCATGCCCATGCACCTACCACTGCCTGTCTTATTCACTTATTATTCTCTTAGCTCTTATTTCATCCATTGGGATCTAAGCTCCAAATGGGAACCTCTGCTGTCAGCTGCATTCGCCCAGCTCAAAGCTGACTCCCATCAGGATGAAAGGATGAAGTATGAGTTCTACTCTTGCAGGTTTTGTTTCCATTTTCCTTGAACAACGATCTTCTAAAAGATGAGGAATCAAAATGTTTCACCATCATGGGTGACGGAGTTAGGAAGAGTGTGACAGAACCACCTTCCTCCCTCCCTCCCTCCCTCCCTCCCTCCCTCCTTTCCTTCCTTCCTTCCTTCCTTCCTTCCTTCCTTCCTTCCTTCCTTCCTTCATCTTCCTTTCCCCAACTATAACTACCACCCAGCTAAAGACTAAACCAGGGACGAGGGTGGAAATGACTTCACCTCCCTGAGCATGGCTCACAGGGCATATGCCTCTCCTCAGAGATGTCTGGCTTCCTAAGGGGCACAGGTCCTGGCAGGCACCTTGGTTAGTGTCCTCACCAACTTGTGTATTTCTGTGTCTGGGTTTTTTGCTGATTAACTTAGCTTAGAAGTTCAGAGAGCTCCCTCATTGGTGCTCAAGAATATCTTTCCAGTCTCACTATGCCTCAACAGAATGCAGTTGATGAGACTGGTCTTGGGGTGCCCTGTGCTACCTCTTCTTTGCCTCTGTTCTTTGGAATGAAGCCTTTCATCATCCCCAATGGGTTCAGAAAACTCAAGCTCTCTTCCTGAGCCAATCTGCTCACAGGGGAAGATCTGTTGACACCATTCTCACCAAGGTCTAGATGACAAGTCCAAAGGGCTCCCTTAGCCATCAGTCACCAATGGAGGGGGCTGGTTTTGCTTGTTTGCTATTTTAACTTGGCATTATGAAAGGAGTCGAGGATGGGAGGTAGAAAAGTATTTCCAACACCCTCAAAAAGCCAAGTCTTATGAAGGGGATAGTGAAATTCACTGCTTTGGTATAAGGCTATGGTGGGGACATTCCAAGCTTTGTCATAAAAGCAAAAGCTACAATTCAATTTATATGTATTGGCCTGAAAATTCATCTACCCATCTATCCATCCATCTATTGATCCATTTATCCATTTACTCTTCAAACTTTTTCACTGGAGATAACAGTAATAAAAGAAAGACACAACAATTTAATAGCAACAAATAAGTAAACAAACTAAAAATGTTCCATGGAGTCCATATTCTAGAGGGGAAGCAACTGAATGCACTACTTCCTGTACTTTATTTCATCCTCACAAAACTGTTGGGCTTTACGTCTTATTCCCAATGTATGAAGGGAAAAATCAAACCCTATGACATTAAAGTGTTCAGGAACTTGCTCAAGATTACATAGCTAGTGCCTTAACTGAGCAGAGAGACCAGTTCTTAGAAGTAAGGACTCAGAGATCACAAAAGCTTGCATGAGTCACAGGGAAATGTTATTAGTCTTCCAGAACCATTGTCTTACTTAATTTTTCAATGGTCCCTGTCACCACTACAAGGACCCTTTCCCGCCATTAAGTAATCTACAACTGGGTCCTGCAGATTCTACTCCTTCACATAGTCTAGTCCACAAGAAATGCCATTTTATGAGTTTAAACCCACAAAAAAACTCACCCTTTTTTCAGCCCTTAGCTCAAGTCCTGCTATGCAGATAACCTTCTGCATCATCATCCTGGTTGGATGTAACCATCTTCCCTCTGCCCTCCTGGGTCTCTTATTTCCCCCATGCTTTGGTACAGGGGTACCCATACATTTGTTTTTGTATCCTCCCCTCGATGGTCATTTGTTGCTGCTGTGCACAGCAGTAGAATTGGCCCTTACTCGTGGTGACCTAGTGCACACAACATGGAACAAAGCCCTGCCCGTTCCTGTACCATCGCCACGATCAGTTGTGGGTTGGACCAGGAGAGTAGATTTTGAACTCTGGGGCTTTCACTGGATGGATTTTGGAAGTCGATCATCGGAACTTTCTTCCTAGTCTGTCTTCATCTGGAAGCTCGACTCTGATGGAACTTCCTTAGCCTTAGAGCAACGTGTGAGTCTGCACTGTCAGATGGGTGGTAGCTGATCAGGAGAAGCATCGGCTGGTAAGAGTTCTACCACAGAATCACCACTGCTCCTAATAGATACCTATAGTGGGGCTTAAAGAAAAATAAATGCGATACATATAAAATAAACCTGCCGTGACTGCTAAGGGGGATGTGGAACTGAAGTTGCAGACTGGGATTAGTGGTCTGGAGTGGCCTCCCCAAAAGTCCCGGACGCATGACAGGGGTGCAGCGGACCTGGAGTGAGTCACTGACTATGCGGAGAATAAGGAGATCCAGAGTTCCACCTTAGAGATGGCCATGCCTGTGATTGGAGACAGATGATCAAGGGGACAGAAAACCAAACAGGAGTGAATGAAGGAACCAGCGAAAGTTCAAGAAAGAAGACCGGGAGCCAATCACGACAGAGGTGGAGTTCTCCAGAGCCGAGGCAGAGCGGAGCTTGTGGGAGCACATGGGCAATGTGGTGGGGCTCTTACTGCACTCACCAACTGATTTGTGGATGCCACTGGATTAATTCACTGCAATAAAGAAGCTTGTATTTCACTAGGAAAATAAAATAACTAAACCTGACAAATAGTACTCATGCTTGAGGCCAAGGAATTGTTAATGGGTCATTTTCACATACATGTGCCATTGGCCTCTTACAAATATCATGGCTTCCACTGAAGCTTGAACAAGAGCCAAACAGTGGGTTTCCACTTTCTTCCCAGTGTCCTACTGTTCACCACGAAGAACTGCTCGTATTATTTTGCTTTCTCAGAACCCCTGCCTTCCGCCGGCTCCTGCCTTAATTCTTTATACTCACTAGAAAAGGCCATGATGTTCGGTAAAGTGGAGAGTTGATGAAAACGTGTAAAACTCTTAAAAGGATAGATGGACACGATAGCCTTGGGAACGTGCTTAGCTAGAACCAAGATAAGGGAGATGGCACAGAGCAGGCAAGAGAAGGTCATTGTGAGATGCAGCCGACTTAGTGGCAACTGACAATCACAACAAAAAAAACAGACTTTATAGGGCTTCTCCTGGTAAAGAGTTTAAGGGTATGGGAGAAGTAGCAGAAGTATTTAGACTTCCACTTTCATAATAAGCAACAGAGTCACACAAGAGTGAAGGGATTTGCCCAAGATCACGGAGTTAGTGGTTGAACAAGGTAGGCATCAACTCTCATTCAACTTCCAAGTCAAGTCCTTGCCCCACAATCAATGCTGAGATCTCTATTTAGCCTTATATCATGGTTAAATCCGGCACCCCGAGGGCATAGGGATAAGGTTTGTAATCCTTGCATAATGTCCACCCTCACTCCCTTTGGGGACTGTGGCCAGAGAAAGGCAACTGTAAAATGGAGCCCATGGTGGAGAGTCACATTTGTCACATGCCGAAGCAGCAACTTCTGGCTCTCTGTTTCTTGCTGCTGTTTTTTTTTTTTTCTTTCTAATTGAAAGGTAGATAGGACTTAGGAACCAAGAGAGAGCTCAGTTAAGTGGCATTATGGACTCGAAGACACAGTCATAGAAAATGTGTCCTTCTTCCCTTCCTGCGGGTGCTGATGCTGAGCAATAAAAAGAGAATTGCTCCCATGAATCACACACACTGTGCTGTGGCAACGAATGGTGTCCTTCAAAACAAGAAAACAGCAAAAACAAACTCCACTTGGAAGTGCAACTACTTAAGGATCTTGGTGTAACAAAGCCATTTTTTTTTTACTCTAAAAAAATATTCATGACTAAGGATTATCACCCGTGTTTGTGAAGCTGCATGCATTCCCTAAGTTCTTGGAACTTCCAATCCAGATCACAGGAGATGCTGAGAGAATGGTCCAGCAAGTTCATTTTACAGTAAATAAATTGTAATTTGCTCCTTGAAGGGACTCATTTGCATTGATTTGTCTAATCGGGGCACATCTACTGAAGCATGCCGCACACGTGCAGAGGAGTGCACACACTTTCTTAATGAGCCCATTCTTTGGAGCCAAGACATGTGCCCACCCCAGTGAGAGAGTGTGTGGCACTGGCCTGGCATGCCAAGTCCGGGGCCTCTCTGATCCCGTCGGCCCCTGGCCACACAGAAGCAGGTGCTTGCCACTCTGGCACGCAGCGCTTATCTCTGCACACTCCCACCAGGTGCCCATTTTCAATGGGGACACACAGGAGGCTCGCCAGCCAGGAGAGAGCGATGCTAACATGAGGTTAGGGAGAGATGGAGGGGACCCACCCCAACCCCACCCTCAAGTGTTTCAGCTGCGGCTTCCAAAGACTTAAAACAGAGCTTTGAAAACATCATCTCGCAGGGAAGATGAGAGGGAAATGGTATGCATGGATTTCTCCTTCGCGTGTTACAAAAACTCTTTCATGTTCCTTGTTCCCGTCCATTCTTTGGGAGGCAGGGGCAGGGGCGGGGGTGGGGGAGTCGTGTTTGCTTTAATGGCTGTGCCTTTTCTTTCATAAACAATGGAAAGTGATGAGAGACGGTTGTTGGCACTGGAGTCCAAGGCCACCTAGCGAGGGTTCAAAGAACAAAGGCGGAACTCCCTGGAAGAAATTGCCCAGCTCATTCGACGTGTGTATCTTTGAGTCGGACGTTTCTCCCAGCATCTTGATGCCATTTATCAACGCACAATTACTGTCACCCTTGCCTGGTGTCATGAGACATAAGGTGACGTGTGCCAGTCAGCATAAAAAAAAATCGCCGTCATGTTGGCATAATTTTTCATTATCATCTTCATTAACCACAGCTAGCGCGAGGAAGAGTTTGCCCGGGTGCCTGTCATCGTCATGACAACGCTCCCAAAGTGTGCCTGCCCAGTGTCCACCAGAGAGGAGAGGCTGAATGTCCCCATTATTCCGCCTCGTGCGTGCCGTGCCCATGCCAAGGGGGGCACGCAGAGCACGGGGCCAGTGATTTATCCCCTGTGATTTCTCTTGACAGCCTGGTATGGTGTCTGGCCTTAAGGCAATGGTCTGATTTCACAGTTTAATTACTGCTAATCTGAAGTGGGGGTTGGGGGGGGGGAGAAGAGCACTAATGAGCCACTAGCCATCAAAGCCACAATGGTACAACTCACCCAGTTTAATTTCCCCACTGTCCTGCCTCCAGCTCCACCCAAACAGCTCACTTCGAGGAAGATGTGTGCGGAGTTTTAGGTGCCACCAGATAAGTCAGCCAAAAAAGGTGTACGGGACAGTTGGTCAATGACTTTCTAAGGAAATTCAAGCACGTGTCACCGTAAGATGACAAGGGGAGTGGCCCTTTGCACACGTCTTGCAAGCTTGTCCCTACCGGTCTCACTGGAGGGCAGGCCGGACAGTAGGGCTCCTCATGTTGGTGTCCACTTGTCACCCAAGGATGCTATGGCTGTGATCCAGATGGCTTTCATGGGCTCCTTTGGGGGAGTCAATCCCATGGCTTTGCTTCCTATTCTGCCTCATCCTGGTAATGCTGCAGAAACCTATTCACCAGGGAGCACTCTGCTGGGAGGCTGCAGATGCCAAGTCCCCAACATGGCTGCTCACCAAGACCATGCTTTGGCCTCTGACTACCTCCTGGTCTCCCCCCCAACCTTGTCCTTGTTAGCTTCGGGTCCCAGCTTCAGTGCCCCCCACCCCCACCCCTTTCAGTTCCAAGAAGCGGCCGTGTTTCCACAGGCCCTTATCAATAGCATTTGTCTTAGAAAGCACGCTCCTGTCATCCTCTTCCCTCACAAGTTCCCTGGCAACCCAGGCTCTGTAAGGGCCTTGGCTGAACATGCCCCTTCACTTCGGAGAACACTGCCTGTTTATAGTAGAGACACCTCCTCTGTGGGAAGCAGAGGCCTGCTGGCAGAGGGGGTGGGAGTTGGGCCGCGATGGTCAGAACAATGGTTTGAAACCACCAGCGGCTTCTGAGGAGACCGACGAGGCTTTCTATTCCTGTCAAGAGTGGCAGGCTCTGAAAACCCCCTGGGCACATCCACCTCGCCCGCCTGGGTCTTCACGGGGGCCAGGATCCACTGAGACGTCAGAGAGTCAAAATCGACTTGCTGGCAGAGAGTTTAGTATGGGGTTTTCCTCCACTAGATGAGAAGCAGGAGCCTGCTTTGGTTCTCCAGGGTCCCTCAGAGGGTCCTCTGTACAGGAGGCATTCCATAGCTCTTTGTTGAATGAAGAAATAAAAAGGATACTCTTCTGCTGTAAGAATTCAATGCCCAGAACAAAAATCACTGAGTTGACAAGCATATCTCTGATGACCCAAACTCGGCAAACGTCAGCTGCCAACTTTTTATGTATTTGCTTTTTTATCCATTTATGTTGGCACTAAATATATATTTTCTAGCTCTCCTGATTCTACAAAAGACAGGTTCTAAGAAGACTTACAAGAAAATAAATTAAGGCCATGGGAGATATTAATAGAAACAAGAAAGGAAAGAACCAGGTGGGAAATGAGATGGGAGTTCTTCAAGCTATGCTATCTTACAGAGCTACTGAACTTGAGTGATGGATTTGGCTCCCAGGAGGTCAGAGCAAAACAGAGTGAAGAAAGCTGTGACTCCGTGTGACGAGATCCCCTGGAATAAAGCTAGTGGCAGCTTCCATAAGGTTGATTGTTCTGTCAACCAAAAACCACAAGTGGATTCCGAGTCAGAGTCTGGACATAGGGATAACATGGAGCGTGGGTTTCTGGGTGTTGTAACTAGTTAAACACTTGATTCCTGGTCAAGAGGTGATCGTTTTAACCCACCCAGAGCCTGGAAGTCAGGTCCTGGTCCTTAATGTCGAAACCATCACAGCTTGACAACACTGTGGAGTGCAGTTCCAGTTGGGCACCCATGGGGGCACCACGAGTCAGTACGGACTCCATGGCAATGGTCAATGGTCCAGGGAGAGGTTGGTCCCAAGAAGCAGGACATACTATTTCATCCAGAGAAGCCAACTCCAAGACGTAGAGGCTTGAGAAAAAGGCATGCACTTGTGATATTTGACCCATTGCAGTCAAATAGAACGGTGCAATCCACGACACCAATTTTATTTTTTTGGGCATGGGATAGGCGACTTAAAAAAAAAAGGAAGGAGCGGTCGTACTCTCCCCCTCCCAAGTAATATGCAATTTAGATATGAAACGCTGGCACCCTGCATTCTATTTGTTTAATCCAGTGAATTTAATTTTGGAAACATATTGGAGCTGTGCAGAGCTTTAGAGCAAGTTTATAGAGATAGAATGTAACTGGCGGGTTTTTTTTTTTTTTTTGCTGGTTTAAATGTATCGGTCACAGAATGCATAATGCCATTATAACAAACTATTATTGCTTAATGATAATGCTAATTAAGTATTCTTAACTGCGACGCGTCGAGAAACCAAATTTTCAATTAAGCATTTTCTGTGTTGAAGGCCTGATCAGCTTTTCACTCTCTCCCCCTTTGTGTGCAACTATGAGCTTCTCTGCTATTGTCAGCCTCTGTGGGTCCAAAGAATGTGGGGATTATGAATGCATGAAGCTAATTTCTTTTCATTTCTCCCCCATGGTATTGTGAGCTTTTCCCCATATACTATCTCACCTTCTCCTTTGTGGAGAAACTTTTGTTAGAAAGTTATGTAGCAAGCATGGTGGCAGGAGGACAAACCAGGGTGGAACGGAGATGCTCTGAAAACCCTCCTTCATCTGCTCCAACAGACACGACTCCAGTTGAACGAGGTTAAACTTGACATTTCGAGAGAGTGAAGCGACCCTGCCAACACTTTTTCTTTGTTCTCAATGCCTTCCAAATGATTCTGACTCATCGCGACCCTTTGGGACAGGGTAGATCTGCCCCTGTGGATTTCTGAGACTGTCACTCTTTATAGAGAGGAGTGGAATGCTTCCTCTTTCTCCCAAGAAGGCCCTGGTGGTTTCTAACAGATAGCAAGGCCAGGAGTAACCCGCTCCTCAGCCAGTACCAGCTACTGGCAAATTATGAACTTCAGCTTGAAAAGGATCTTCCCTGCTGTAATGGATTACCAAGGACCATGGTATTCTTTGGCACGCCTCCCAGCAGGAGGTGAGATCTTAGTTTCCCCTCTCCCTTGAGCCTGAGAGGGCTCTGTGACGGCCTGGCTAGTCGAATATGGCAGAAAGGATGCCATGCCTCTCTCTACTTGTGTTGAAAACACTGCACGTCTCTGTCTCTATGAGGATGCTTCCCGGCAAACAGGAGTGAAGAGATCATGGGTTTTTCCTTGCTCTTCTCAAAGGTCCCTTGAATTTCACGGCTCTTGGAGACTCGCAGCCTTGCTGCAAGGAAGACCAAGCAGCCCTCTGCAGGAGCCCACTTGGAAAGAAACTGTGGGTCTCTTGGTTCACAGCTCTGGCTGAACTCCCAGCTCCCAGCCATCACCCACTTGCCAGCTGTGTGAATAAATGATCCTGGAAAAGGGGCCTCCAGCCTCAGCTAAAGCAACACCATTGGAGCAGAGCCAACCTTGCCCACCATCTCTGCCCAGATTAGAGAGGTGTGAGCTACACAAGAGATGACTGCTGCTCTAGGTGAGAAACGATGTCTTGGAATTGTGGTCCTGGAGAAGAATATGGAAAGCACCAGGGACTGCTAAAAGAATATATTGTTCTGTCTTAGCAGAGTGCTCCTTAGAGGCAAAGATGGCAAGACTTCATCTTATGGACTTTGGAGAGATTGTCAGGAGAGACCAAGCTCTGGAGAAGGACATTCTGCTTGAGGGTAAAGTAGAGGGAAAGAAAAAACAAAACAAAACAGGACGGCCCTTGAAGAGACAGATTGCAACCATGGCTGCAACAGTGGGTTAAGCATATGAAGGGTTATGAGGATGGGGCAGGACTGGGCAGTGCTCTGTTCTGTTGGCCATCATCAGGTAACTATGGCTATAAACTGACTCCATGGCGCCCGACAATAACACCCACAGGCATGTATGTTTCAGGGATTAAAAAGTAGATTCTTGGCAAACGTATCCTTTTCCTTCCCTTGGACATACGACATTCCCATGAAATGTACCCTGCTGTCCTGCCTGGATTTCAAGCTCTTTACCTTGCCTGCTGTGGCTGGGCTCTGAGCCTGATCTCTTGATCAACTCAACCACCACTCACTCCACTGTACGTGTGAAGTGCTGTACATGGGGAACCCAAGGGGGGTGTTGGAGGTGGTCCTCCAAGAGCTTACAATTCAGCGGAAGAGAAGATTATGCACAACACAAGGCACAGTGTGAGAAATACAGCAGCACACAAGCTCAGGGGCACAGAGAAAGGGGAAGAAACGTCCTCTGTAGATGCTTAAAGAAGCCTTTGTGTCATGAAGAAAAGTTGGGATTTGATCGACAGGGATGCCAGTAATCATGCTTACTAGGTGCCCAGCATTCTGCTCAGCATTTGACCTACATGATTTCAGGCATTGCCATGGGGTTCTGGTGATGCAGTCGCTGCTAATAGTTCTGATTCAAGCACATTTGAAAATGGAACTTTGGAGAGATGCAAAGACTTCTCCAATTATGTTCAGAAGAGGTAGTTAAGAAGTTAACTTCTCACATACTTGAGAAGAGGCAGATGTAGGGCCAGGCTGTAGGTCTGCCTGACTGCCAAGCCCAAATATTTCCTCTGCATGATCTGAGGGGAAGGACATGCCTTCTGCATGGCATGAACACTGTGAGTACACGTGAAAAGGTGGAATCACAAGGGTGTCGCAGTCCCCCAATATGGTGTCAGTTTGAGGATTAAGAGTGTAGGGATGGAATTTAGCATGTCAATCTGGAGATAGCCAATGACTTTTTCCCTGAGAATTGTGGGAAATCTGACTGTATTTTACTCTTGGAGGTGAGAGAGTCACTACTCAGTCCCTTGGAGATGCTTTACTGACAAGACACAGGGTAGCATGCTGATAGACCCTGAGTCCCAGAAACTGGAGGAACCATGAGGAAACCCTGCTAGCGCTGAGATGCTTCTACTGCCACAGGATATCCAACACTCTGCACCCACTGGTCTGTGATGGTCCTGGTGTCATTGCATGCGGTTCTTGAGTCTGAAGAGGACTTATAGATTGGTATCAGACATATGGGCTAATATCAGACTTATGACCTTGGACTAGACTGGGCTGGAATGTGTTCTCAATGTTCAATTGCTCTTGGATATAAGCCTCTCCCTTATATGCATATGCGTGTTTATGAGTTTTGTTTCTGTAGTCTACCCTGACTAACACACATGGGGCTTCTCTGGGGAGGTGGCAATGAGGCTGAGGTAGTGAGAATGTCAAAAGAAAGATGGGGGTGAGAAGCTCAAGCAGTTCTATGGGCGGTGGAGTTGTTAACTGCTGCAAGGTGGCAGCCCCCTCTCAGGGTGCCCCCAAGCATGAAAGGCTGCCCACTCCTGGGCCATCCCTGTAATCAGAATGTCCTAGAATTCTGGGGATACCCAGGCTTTCATGGTTTGATTTTGGGAAGGACTGCACCAGTCTTCTTAGCTTGTTTTTGTTTACAAGTTTCGGCTAAAACTTCTTTAGCATCACAGCAACCAGCAAATCTCAGGTGGCTGAAAAGTGAGAATTGCTGTGTATGTGGAACACTGATTGAGAAGAGCAACTGGAGGAAAAACAAAAATCAAACAATGCCTTATCCTGCAAGACTTTCTCCAAATTCTCTGTCTGTTAGTCTCTGCTGTTTGTCTTTGAAGGAAGCCTTTGACTAGACCGCACTCAAGTGTCCCAGATGAGTCACTGGTAAGTATCATCAAGTCAGTTCCCGCTTATCACCACCCTCTGTGCCACAGAACAGAATACTGCCTGGCCTTGTGGCATCCTCATAGGAGTTATGTGTGAGCCCATGGGTGTAGGCAGCCCCTCTGTTCATCTTTCTCATCGAAGGTCTTCCTCTTTTCCACAGACCTACTGCTCTCCATACCAAGCATGATGCCCTTCGCTTCTAATAGAAGTTTATGTTGGAAAATAGAACCTCTTAAGAAGAATTCTCCACAGGTGGACTAACCAAAACAACAACCCAGCTAGACACCATCACCACCACCACCTAATCTCCCGCAGGAGCAAACAAGAGGAAACAGAAAAACAAAGACCCCCAACCCCGACCATTTGTATTCCTATTGACTCCTCCTCCTGTTAACAGGAGAGCTCTGTCCCTCAGGGTTCTTCAGGACTATGCATTTTCTGAAGCAGATGGACAGGTCTCTCTTTCAAGGTCCCTCTACATGGACTCGTATCACAACCCTTTTAAAAAACAGCGGAGCAACGAACCACTTATGCCACCCTGGGCTTACTCTTATGTAACAAGGTGAAGGTTGATAGTAGTGAAATCATTTCTAACTGGTAGCATTGCTGATTTCTGTGAAATTCTACTCTTGGTCAGGTGCCACTGGATCCCCCCAACTGCAGTGGTCTACGGCACCAATACTGTTCAGATGGTTTAGCATAATGTTAACCTGGAAATACTGTATGAAGTGAGTAGCGTGACCTGTGGGGAGCACTGTTATGTCACAAGCCAAAGAGACAGATGGGCTCCTATCATTAGCAAGAATCAGCTCTGGCATTTGCTGGAGTGACTTTACTCAAGCCTGACGTCTCTTGATTCTCAGCACCACTCACTTCTTGGTGTCTAGGGGGGAGAGGTGCCAATTTCTTGCCCCTTCCCTAGACTTGCTATGAAGATGAAGGACAGGAGACGTGAAGTTGTACAGAAACATAAGATCTGAGGGGAGCCGACACTGGGCTCGGTGCAGTTTCCATTTCTTCCTTTGTTGCTCCCCTCCCCTCACTCAGATATGCTGCCCTGTATGCAGATTCAATCTTGGCATTTGTTCATTGAAGCTTTATTTGTCTTGGTCCCTAACTCATTTATCTGTGGGCATCATGGTTCTCTAACCTCAGCTGATCTCTCCTGGTTGAAAGACCCATTTCATTTCATTTTGGACCAGAGTCACAATGCCTCTTGATGATAATGATAACTCTAACTAGATTGAGTTGAGTCATTTGATCAGTGAATCAATAAACTCTGGAAATTCTTCATTTCTACAGCTAACAAAAAGAAATTGTTTGTTCACTTGAGCTTCACCTTATTCCATAAAGGTAATTAAGGTAGATGAATTTACTCTAAGACAAAACAGATCCTTATAAAAAGTAGGCTGTGAAAAGCAAGCCTCGGAAAAATCAGAGTGGAGCATAGATGTAGCCAAACTTGGGATAAAAGTACAAAACCCATCAAAACCTGCAATAAATACTAGCCAGGAAACTCAACTGACCTTACTGCCATCAAATCAATGCTCACACCTAGTGACTCTGGGACAGGATAGAGCTGCCCTGTGAGTTTCCACGACTGTCATTCTTCACGGGACTAGAAAGCTCTTTCTTCCTCTCAAGAAGTGTGGCTTCACACGGTGGGCTCCGAGGTTAGTGGCTCTATTTACCACCATTAGGCCACCAGAGCTCGCCTCAGAGGAGATTACAAATTGTATTGTAGGCTTCCTGGCAACCACTGTGAGGAGAGGGCCTGTGATTTGCAACATTTATATTCGACCAACAAATTGTCTCGATTTGTGTCTCCCAAAGTGGGTATTTTCATCCCCTGAAATGGCCCAGGGTCGGGGTAGGAACTGCAAAAGCAGACACCTACACTTTAGCCTAGATTAGAGGTTATCATACAAAAGATTTTTTGGGGGGGGGGGGGAGAAATAGGAGCTGATACCAAGGGCGCAAGTAGAAAGAAAATGTTTTAGAAATGATGATGGCAACATATGTACAAATGTGCTTGATAAAATGGATGTATGGAAACTTTTCTCTAGTTTTCTAATGCTTCCCCCCACCCATTATAATGATCCCAATTCAACCTTACAAATCTGACTAGACCAGAGGATATATGCTGGTTTAGATCAAAGCTGGAAATACAGGCAATCTAGGGAGCTAAAGCCCTCAGGACCAATAAAGGGAGTAGAGATACCAGGAGGGTAAGGGGGAGATGGGGGAGAAAAGGGTACCTGATCACAATGATATACATACAACCCTCTCCCTGGGGGATAGACAACAGAAAAGTGGGTGAAGGGAGACATCAGTGTAAGACATTGAGGGAGGGAAGGTGGGAAAGGGAGGGGAAAAAAGAGGAGCTGATACCAAGGTCTCAAGTAGAAAGAAAATGTTTTGAGAATGATGATGGCAACAAAGGTATAGATGTGCTTGACACAATGGATGTATTTGTAGATTGTGATAAGAGTTGTATGAGCCCCCAATAAAATGATTTTTAAAAATGGATATATGGATTGTTATAAGAGCTGTGTGAGCCCCCAATAAAATGATTTATTAAAAAATGCTCAGTTTTTAATCATAATAATATAATAATAAATATTTTTAATTGATAGAGTGGTGCTGAGTAATTATTCTTCTTCTTTTTCCCTGCAAAGGAGCCAATAGGTCAAATGACCAATGACCTACATTTAAGAAATTGTAACTTTTGCTAAATTCCAAAAAGGAGTATTTCAGGCATTCTCACAGATTTGTAATGGAAGAAACACAACATCTTCAATGTCATCTTTATAAGACACAACAAGGGGATGCATGGGATTGCAGGTCAGACCACAGGTTCCTGTACACAGCTCTGTAGGAGCCCGGTGCAATCCAGCTACTCAAAGTCAGCGTTCACCCTGGGATCTAGTTTGGAGCACTTCTAAGGGACACACTTCCTCCGGGCACTCTAGCAGTCCTCTGTTTTCCTCCACGTGATTTTCCTCGAACATGAGTCTCTGTGAGTTCCAGCAAATAATTTGCAACTCATAATGGTGTTTGTGAGACAAGCATAGGATCCCGTACACAAGCAGCGTACGCTACAGACCACAATCGTACCTCAAACGTGGACTCTATCAACAACAATGATTGAGTTTGAGGATGTAAGGAAAGGAGATTAGATTGGTTAGGATCATAAGAATGACCTGTGATTCAGAACCTTGGGGTGGAGGGGAGGGCTTTGTTAATAATAGAGACTATGTATGGGCTCTGTCGCTGGTAAGGAACCTTTTGCCAAAAGATGAGTAGACCAGTCTGATGGGGAAAGTTCACTCAAGAGGACCTGTCAGAACACACTAGAATCCATTTAAACTCATAGTGATGCTACAGGACACAGCAGAAAGGTTCCTTTGAGTTTCGGAGACAGTAAATCTTTATAGGTGCAGACAACCTCATCTTTCACCCTCAGTGGGGTTGATGGGTTTGCAATGCTAACCTTGTGATTAAAAGTCCAACGTGCGGCCCACTACTCCACCACTATTTATGGCAAAACGCCATAAATAATCAAAAGTGGGTGAAGGAATTTGTTGGTTTTCCCTGTAGGTAACAGAGTGTCACAGGAAGTTTGGACGAAGATAATGACATCATAAACTCAATGTCTGGAAAGATTAAAAAGGTTTCCTAACATCCTAATTGCTGCTAGCAGAGTCTGATGGGTTGAAAATCTCCTGCGTGTCAAATAGTCCCTCAGTTCCTCGAGAAATGTTTCATCAAAATGTAAATAGCCTGAGCATATTTCATTTTTTAATGACAGTGTCATCTTGGTTGTTGACTCAGTAAGATAATGCCACTCCACAGAACGAAGGGCTGCAGAAGTGATTAGATCTTATCCATCTGTTCCGGGTTAGCTCTTGTCATGGGCCTGAATTGTTCTGTAGATGGATAGCTTCCAAAACTTAAAATTCAGAGAATTCCCCATTTCCAGCAGAATTTATGACCTGCCAGTGGCGAGGTTCAATCCACTCACCTACCCTGGCCTAAACATTGCCTCCATATCCTTCACATTGACATAATGGGGACAGAGAAAGCCCAGGCACCATGGAGGTGGGAGCCCTGGGTGCTGAGCTGAGTGCCGGAGACACACATTGTGGCCAATCATGACCTCGATTTCTAATAGGAACATGACCTTAAATCAATGACTCCAACAATCCCAGGGGTTCATTTCTCTTTTTCGTGTAGGGCTGATTGACCCATGAGGCTGAAAGGGATTCCGATATTTGTTAGACTGAATTCTGGGAACTCTGTATTTTACATTGTCTACCTAGAACGGACTTTCTAGTGGAGGTGTTGCAGGTAGATGACAAGCTCCTTGGGAGACGGAATGAACACTCTGATTTGTTCATCTGTTCCCTCTCCTTTGTGGCATGCAGCCCAGATCTGAATCATTGCCAACGTGTTCTACACAAGTGAGTGAACGAGTCAAAGACTGAGTGATGGGGTCATTTATGATAGCCTGGCCTCAGCCTGGAGAGGGAACGAGATCAGAAAGGTGGACCAGGGAAAAGGGCTAATTTCAAAGTGAAAACCGAGCACAGAAATGTGTGGGGGTGTGTAATGAACTTTGATCTTTGCCTCTGTTTCCTGGGAGGTAATCTTTAGACTCTTGGAATTCCCCCAGTGATTGGAATCTTCACTATTCATGGAGGGGCTACAGACACAATGATTACATAGACTGTGTGATTGGGGCCACTGTTTGCTGAGTGTTGGCCTTGCGCTCAAGACCTACTCTGATTAGCCTGATGTCACAGGAAGGGGGTCTCCAGTAATAACTCTGGGTCCTGGAGTTCATAGAGCTCCCTGCTTGGTGAAAGATGGTACCTGGGAAGGAGCCCTGTCCTCTTTTGGAAATTGAAAGCTTGGTGTCTGTGTCCTCTGGGAGCTTTAGCTGTATCTTCATCTGTGCCCTTTGTGCTTAATACAACTGTAGGAGTAAGCACAGCACTTTTATGAGTTGTGTGAGTCATTCCAACAGATTCTGGAACACATAAGAAATAAGAACCCCCACTTTTGCAAGCAGTACATCAGAAGTGAGGTATATACCAGCCATATGTTGGGTTGTGGTAAACCCCAAGTTCAGAGTCAACAGAGTAGAAATGAGGATGTTGTGGGGATCCCTAAGCTTATGACTGACATCGAAAGTGTTGGGTGGACTTAGCTAGCCTGAAGGACATTTGATCTGTAAGGTCTGGCTTCACTCCAGATGGTTAAGGTCAGGGGAAGAAGACTTGCATTTGCAGTTGGTTTTAGAAAAGAAACTAGATTAAGAGTCAGTGGCCCTCAAAGAAAGCATATGGACACAGGCCTCCTGTGTGAGATGCTGGACCTTGGCTTTGAGAAATAGGGCTCAGTGAGTAAGTGAGGGACTCACCACGCTGTTGAACCAAAGCAAAGCGAGTAAAACAAACAAACAAGCAAACAAACAAACCCTATAGCTCTAAGACAAAAATTCAATACAAGCCAAGTACCTGGAGAAAAGAAAACACTCAAGGTCATGACTGTGACCCCCACATCACATACATCTTCTTTTCCTCTCCACACACTGGGAGCATCTGCCCTTCCTTAGGAGCTCCAAGCTGCTGGGGCTGAGTGTGGGGGGAAGGGTGGCCCCTGACAGTGTTTAGGCTTCTAGCCCCCACTCTGGTTGTCCAATCCAAGATTGTCCATTAACGCCTTACCACCAAGGAGTGAGTTTGATAGGCTGGTTGCTAAGCAAGGTGTTCTTTGAAGCACCTCAACTTCTAACTGGAGACCAAACCCAAGAAGACCACACCCCCCTGTGTTCCAGAGTGGAACTGCACCACAGGGTTTTCTTAACAGTCTGGCCTTTCTTCCATGGTGACGCTAGATGGGTTTGAACTACCAACCTTTAGCTTAATAGACACATTCAGATTGCTTATGCCACCAGGGTCCTAACAGGAGATGGAGGCATTAAAGGGGGGGGGGCAAAAAAGCAAGGGGCCCACCTTGGCTGTGGTAGTGACAGAACCAAGCATTTGTGCAGGAAGGTGGTGGCGAGGGCAGGGGTGGTGTGAGGTGATGGGTACCTGCATGGAGGGTCCTTATAGTCAGAAGGGTGGGGACAGAACCTGGAGAACTGAGGCTAAACTGTGCTGTCACCCCCTGGGTGGCTTCTTAGGGATGAGAGCTAGTTGGTTCCAAGAGCTCAGGGCAGATTGCTTCATGTGACAGGGGAGCCAGTGGACCTGAATTCTCCCAAGTGATAAGTCCAGAAAGGGTCACCAGCTCCCTGATGAAATCCGAAGTTCTTGAATCTGTCTCTCTTGAATTGTTTAAGCCGTTTCCATTTATTTCCTATAATAAAGCTGCCGCATTCTCCTATTCTAAGGTGCCCACTCCCCAAAGAAGAAGTCAGAGAGAAGCAGGGGAGGGGATGGAGACTCAATGATGGACATGGAGAAGGTCATGGGAAATAAAGCAAAGATAGCAAGGTCCCTGGTGGGAGGGGCCCTGCCTGCCTCCCCCAGAGGGGTGGCAACCCTGATGCAGGGCCCCATGAGTGCAAAGAAAGGGCCAAGGCCCAGCTGAGCAGCCATCTGTGGTCTGTCTCACATGGGTCTCTCCCGCACCAACAGACTTCCAGGGAGATCCTATGACAAGAACTGGCTCTCTGAATGCCACACCGAAGATCAGCAATGCCATGATTGAATGTGTATTTAAACAGAATTCTAATAAACTGCAATTATTGGGATCACTGAAGCCAAGTGCTCTTTCTACTTAGCCCTAAGTGATCCAATCTCTGACTAACGTGAAAAGGCGTCCTGCCCTGATGCTTCTCAGCCAAGAGGAGAGGACCAGTTCTTTTTCTGACTTGCCAGAGAGCGGGCTCGTGCCTCTTGGTGACCTCTGGGACGATTTCTAAGGTCAGCTCATCAGAGCGCACCAGGCTTAGCTTCTGCCCTTGCTGGGAGAACTGCCTGGGCAGAGAAAGAGGGACTCCATTTTCTAGGTAGGGGGGGAAAAAAAGGAAATAAATAAAAAAAACATGGGAGTGATCTCATGGCTCCAACAGTTTCAGCATGCGGCTTAAGGAGAATGGGAGGGCTGGGCTCTGCCTTTTAACCTCACTGGGTCTTGATAGTGAGTAAATGGCTCTGTCAATAGGTAGGTTGGTAGTTCAATTCCACCCAGAGGTTGTTAGGAAGAAAGGGTGGTTCATCTGCACCTCCAAACCAGCGCCTGAAAACCCTACAGAGTCCAGCTGGACTCTCGCCCACATGGGGTCCCCTGAGTCAGACCTGCCTAAGGCAGTGGATTAGTATGTAGGCAGAGTCTGTGGACTCAGTCACCTCTGGGCATCTTGGCTTTCTCCTTGGTTACATGGGAATGCTCTCTCGCAACTCCCGGGACCCTTGTGCAACTCTCGCTATTTTTGTTTCCCTAATTGATCAACCTGTGGTTTTAATGCGAGGCTTAGTCATTTCAGATGGTCGTGATGAAAAGTGCGGTTTTGCATCAGATCAACGTTTTAAACAAGGATAAGCGAATGTTCTGGATGGGGCACTCTCATTTCCCTCCCTGTGCTCTCTCGAGGGTGGTCACTGTGGGAGTCGGAGAGCGGGTCACCCTGTGTCTCCTGCTGTCTCTAATCGGGTCTTGGCAGCCTCAAAGGTCAGCTGTCCCGCTGATGATGCATTAGAAAGCTGTTCCTGGTTCCTACCTCGGCAGGTCCCTGCGGCCTCTTGAGAGGGGAGAGGGAGGCAGGGCGGCTTCCCAGACTCTCCCTCCAGGGAAGGCTGCCTAATGCCGCGGGCCTTCAGATGCTGACCGAAGAACGCTTTCCTGGGAGATCCTTTGGAAGAAAGCAAAAGGCTCTCTATTCTAATAACCACGACGGGGCGGTGGTGATGGGAGGTTTCGGGAGATCCTCCCCACAGATGTCTTCCTGGTGGTTTCATTGGATCGGAACCGCCTCCCAGGTGGGGACCCACCTCCCTCCGCATGGCACAGGCGCGGGTAAATAACTTGTCCAAATTCCCAAAGCTGTAACCAGCAGTGGGTCCCCCTGCGAGGCCAAGGCCAAGCCAACACTAAATGTCAGAGTGAGTAGAGCGAAAGGGTTGGCGGCTATTTTTAACAAATGCTGAAGGCCACGTGCTGGGGTTGAAAGGGGCCCAGCTCAGAGGAGAGGGGAGACTCGGAGAGACATTTGCTCCTACCCCGTCGCCCCAAGCCTGGGAGGTGGGGTGAAGTGGGGGCAAAGGGCGTGGTGGAGGTGGGAGCGATGACGCAGGCAGTTGGTTAGAGATGCCTGCCCATGCGCTGCACACCCCCTGCCTCCCTTTTCTCATTCATCTCCTGCTCCCTAAGACTCATCGCCATGAGGAGCTGCTGCCACTTTGAAGGGAGTGTCTCAAGTGTCTGGAATTCCAGGCTGGAAATCTGATGACCTGAATGTGATGTCAAGGGATGGAAATTTCTTCTTCACTGATTTCCTCTTTGTCTCTCTAATACTCTCTGCTTGCCTGACACAAACATCCACGGTCGATAATATGAATTTTCTCCACTGCACTTTCACTGTTAGAGCTTCATTTCTTTGGGTGTGTTCTCTTGCGTCATGTCCCCAAGAGAACAGACACAAGGTGCCCTAGAACTTAAAGGCTGCAATAAGAATGACCTTCCCTACAGGAGGGTCACTGGCAGGAGAGGAGCCAGTCAGGGTGCCAGCGTAGCAACAATGAAACATACAACTCTTCTCTAGTTCTTAAACGCGTCCTCCATCCCACTATCAGGATCCCAATTCTATCTTACAAATCTGGCTAGACCATAGGATGTACACTGGTACAGAGAGAAACTGGAAACACAGGGTATCCAGGACAGATGATTCCTTCAGGAGCAGTGCTGAGAGTGACCATACCAGGAGAGTGGAGGGAGTGGAGGGAAGGTGGGGTAGAAAGGGGGAACTGATCACAAGGATCTAGATATAACTCTCTCCCTGGGTGAGGGGGTGGTGGCAGAGAACAGAAACGTGGGTTGAAGGAGATGTTGGACACTGTAAGACATGACAAAATAATAATGATTTATAAATTATCAAGGATTCATGAGGGAGCTAGTGTGAGGAAGGAGGGGAAAATGAGGATCTGGTACCAAGGGTTCAAGTAGAAAGCAAATGTTTTGAGAATGATGACGGCAACAAATGCATACATGTGCTTGACACAATGGATGGATGGGTGGATTATGCTAAGAGTTGTAGGAGCCCCCAATAAAGTGATTTTATAAAAAAGGATGACTTCTGGCCTTTATTTAAGCAGTTTGCTTAGAGGAACTTTCTGCAGAGGATGCAGACAGACAGAAGGTAGGGTTTAAAAGCAAGGTGAGTACGTGGATCATTCCAGAATCTGAAGAACGTGGAAACCTGCAGTCAAAACGCCCGGCTCCTTTTCTGTGCTCTGTGAGCACTTTGTGCGCACGCACCAGCCTGTATTTTAATGATCTGTTTGCTGTACTGGCTCCTTTACTGCCCAGCAGGTACCTTGGGGCCAGGGCTCTTGCCTTATTTATCTTTCTATTTCTGGTAATGGCCACCTCCCTCCTCCAGCACATTGAAAGCATGCTGTAAGTGTTTATTGAATAAGTAAAATAAAAGCATAATATCTCTAAGCCCTTCTTGGACCTGAGCTCTTTCCCCTGAACAGTACTAAACCTATGCCTTATATTTTCTTGTGCACTGATTTTGGGGCTTGCAGAATGGAGATGGGCTCCACAAAGGGGTAAGTCTATGCTGATTAGCTTCCTCATGTAATTTACTGAAATAAAAAATAGGCTGCCTTTTGTCAGGGACCCAGATCCGAGGTCAGGCAACTTTTGTGATGGACGGGCCAATCCTGTCCTTCATATGAATGTCCAAATTATCTGAGAGCCATAAATATATATTTACAAGCCAATGAAATCACCATGATCTGAACAATATCCTTACAGATGTTTCCATTTTCCCGAGAACCACATGTACATAGTGTATATGGTTCCCAAGTGGCAGTTTTCCTGGTCTAGGTGATAGGCTCAGAGCATAAGCAGCTGTCAGATAAGCTTGTGTCAAGCCTTGCAACTTGCTTGGGATGGCAAAGGGTTGTTTTCTCTGTGTGCCCCAAGGTCTTGGTGACACCACGAAGCATGTGGCAGTCTGAGAGGAGCCTTAACCACATTTTAAAAACCTAATGTGGGTCTAGAAGTCATATTGAATTTTAAAAGTTGCCTTTTTGGGCAGCGGTTCCTCTGACCACGGTATTGCTCTGGATAAAGATCCTAAAGGAGATGTTCTTTTTTTACCCCTGGCAGTTGCTGGCCCCCACCACCTCATGCGAGGCAATGATAGCTCATAGTCACAGAGCCCTGATACACAGCATTATTGATGAATCTTGACCATGGTTCCCTGACCATATACAATTGAGGACATACTTTTTAGAGCAGCTTGCTGGAAACACCTGCCCTGCCATCGTCCTGTGACCATCCTGTCATAAACTGAAGAGCACGTCACCTTGTGATTATGTACCCTTACCTGAGAGTGCTTTGAAAAGTTTGTAGAAGAAATAGAATTAAAAAAAATCATGAAAAATGTCCAGGGATTTTCTAAATTGCCCTTGTAGATGTTACCTATCGAGCGCTGCTCAATTCTCACTTAGAAACGACAGCCTTCATTCCTCTGACTGGCTTTCAGTTGATGATCATTTTGTGACTTTGCATTCCTGCTCCAAAGAATGCAACAATATCTTCCCCCTTAGTGCCTGGCAGCTTGGTCATTTTCACTCTGCTCATCAATCCACCCTGCTTTCTGCAGAATCCATGAAGCTGCAGCAGTAACAAGGTTTCCAAAGATGGCATTGTAGGAGAGCAAGGACTGGGAAAAGAGCCATGGCAGTCATGTACTTGGTGTCAATTTCATGATTGGGAGTGTAGGAGTGGAGCCTGTCAATCTGGAGATAGTCAATGAGACCTCTGTGTGCATATGGCTTTCTCTGAGAATTCTGGGAAATCTCACGATATTTACCCCATGGAGGTGAGAGACTATAGACTCAGTCTCTTGCAATTGGTCTACTGACAAGACAAGATGATGGCATGCTGATAGATCCCGAGTCCTGGAACCTGGAGGAGCTGGAGGAGAAGCCACATGGGCTGTCCTAATGGAACCAGACCTCTGGGGCTAGAGAAGCCAGAGAGAGACCCCTGCCAGTGCTGAGAAGCTTCTATTGCCAATGGATACTGCTGATGGACCCTGAGCCCTGGAAATGAGGAGCCATGGGGAGACCCCTGCCAGTGCCGGGATGCTTCTACTGCCACTGGATACACAAGACTCTGCACCCACTGGCCTGTGATTGTCCCGGTGTCATTGCAAGTGCTTTGTGAGTCGGAAGGAGACTTTATAGACTGGTATCAGACATATGGGCTAATATCATACTTATGACCTCGAACTGGACTGGGTTGGGATGCTTTCTCATTGTTCCATTCCTCTTGTATCTAAAACTTTCCCTTATATCCATATGCATGTTTATGATTTTGTTTCTCTAGTCTACCCGGACTGACACATGCCCTTTGACTTTGGTTTCCTGAAACAACCCTTAAGCAACAAGTAACCTTAAATGAGTGCCAGTAAGTGGAGTCACACACCTTACGGGTCAAACATGAGAAAGGAAAGGGTCTGGATCCCTCGAGCTTATCCATTGATCCGATTGAGGTGACTATGTATTGAGCCCCAGTGACTCTGCTGAAAGACCCTGAACATGGACTTGATGGGGACTTCCTGGATTGAAGAGAATCTCTGTTCAGGGGGTGGGAGGATGGAGTGGGAAGAGGGGGTGGGGGGACATCCCTGAGGACAATGAAAGTCTTGGTGCCCAGACCTCTTCCTGAATAAATAAATAATAAATAAATACATCAAGATATTCATCAAGAGACACCAAGACACAGGAGATTGTTGTTGGGTGCTGTAGAGCCAGTTCTAACACTCAGGGACTCCATGGGGCCAACAGAAGGGAACATGCCTCAACCCTGCACCATCCTCACATCTGTCATTCAGTCTGGACCTCTTGCTGCAGGCACTGTGTGTGTATGGGGGGTGGGGAGGAGAAATCTTCCTCATTTTCACTGCCCCTCCACTTAATCAAGCATGTTTTATTCGCAGGCTACTAAGGCATAAGCCAAGTGGAAACATCGACTCTGACTCTTGGTGACCTCAGATGTGCCAGGGTACAACTGTGTTCGCCATGGCTGAGTTTTCAAAACGAGATTGACAGACCTTTCTTCTGAGGCATGCCTGAGAGGCCTGGAACCTGGAACCTGCTGGTGAATAACTGATGGCTTCAGGGATCGCCTGTAGACAAGGTGCTTTAAGACTCTGTGGAATAGTTCCATGATCCTTTCATTCCAGCTTCCCACAAACTCTTTGAAGCTCCCTCTCTGGTAGCACATATGTACAGCAAGAGCCTGTCCTAAGTGCCATCCACTCAATTCCGACCCATCGTGACCTCTGTACAGCAGACCGAAACATGGTCCCTTCCTGCGTCATCCTCATCAACTCTTCTCATGTTGGAGCCCAATGCTGCAGCCACTGGATCCATCCCTCTTCGTGAAGACCTTCCTCTCTTTGCTGTCCCTGCAATTTACGAGGCATGATGGGTCTTCCGGAGGGACTGGTTTCTCTTCACAACATGCCCAAAGCATGGAAGACAAAGTCTCATCATCCTTGCCTCTAAGGAGCATTCAGGCCATCCTTCTTCCAAGACAGACCTGTTTGCCCTTTTAACAGTCCACAGTACCTTCAAAATTCTTCATCAGACCCATGACCTCACTGCATCCATCCTTCTTCGGTCTTCCTTAGGCAAAGTCCAACTTGCACATGCATAGGAGCCCATGGACAATGTCATGGCTTGGGGCAGGCACACCGTAGTCCTCAAAGGATCATGTTGGATCACCAACACTTTAAGTGATAAAACTGCATTCGTCAAAGGTAGGAACCACGCCAGACATTCGGCCTCCGGTATGTGTTCAATGGTGATAAGGCCCATGGGGGTGGGGGTAGGGAGGTACAGGTGTAATCAGAACAGGATCAGGGGACTTGGGATTCAGACCTGGGGTTGGGAATCCAGGTTTTATTTCTAGCTGAGATCATTTGAGCAAGCCTCATGGAAAGAAAGCCTGGAGAGAGGGGTCACCTGGGGATGTGAGGTCCAGGCTGAAGGGGGAGCCAGACCCCCCCGCCCCACACAATCTGAAAGAAGAACTTCTCCAGAGCTCTCCAGAAGCCTCTGTGGCTGGAGGGGAGGGAAGGAGTGAGTGGAGGGGGTGCACTATAAAGAGCAGACACAGCAGGTGAAGGAGAAGGGACCAAGTCCCAACCTGGACTCAGAGTCATCCTGGCCTGCCTGAAGGGGAAGTCAGAAGTAATAGTTTTCAAAGAAAAGAAAAAAAAAACCTCAGGATGCTTTTAAGTCATATTGATGTAATCACCCTCTGGCTCCCAAATTCTCCTGATAAATGACGGGATAGTCCCAAACTTTTCTGTCAATGAAACAAACATAATAGGACAGGGGCCCTGCTCTTAGAAAGAAGATGAGAAAGCCCCCACAGTGAGGCCCTTTGATGACAAGGATCATTATGGGGAGACCTTCCTACAGGTACGGACTGAGCAGGCAACCATGTCAGCAGAAGGGGAATGAGAAAATGCATTTCCATCTGACCACTGAGTCGCCATCAGAAAGCTTCAGCGAGGGGCACAAAACACTCACCACTGCTATCCAACCAACTCTCACACCATTTTTTCCCTCTTTTTTTGAAAAAAAGTGTCAGCCAGTGGGAAATGTAAATCAGAAGACAGCCACTTTATCTGGATATGTTCTTGTTTTTCCCTGAGTCTATTGACTCAACAGTGTTCAAAAGAAAAGCATCATGCTTCAAACTGAGTGTGAATTCGCTTTCTGTGACCATTTGGAATTCTTCTATTAAGACCAGAATGATGGGAGTATTTTTCACTGGGAGGTCATTAGCTCTTGGAAAGGTTGAGTCTTTCCTCCAGACCCGCTGCCTCTAGCACAGGGCCAGGGGCTCAGAGAGAGCCTACAGGTTCTCTATCTCTTCTAGGCCCTCTCTTCTATCTCAGGTTATCTTACCCCCTCTGATAGCTCTAAGAATCACATCTGTCTAACAACTCCTCTGTTGATGTTTCCCGCACTGGCTCCCCCTCTTCAGTCTCTATGATTCCTAGCTGCCTCCTCCGTGTCTCCCAGATTTGTCCCTGAACATGTCCCAAACAAGGCTCTTGTTCTATTTGAGAAGCCTGTCCCACTGCTCCCAGCGGAGTGCATAGGGCCTCCCTGCCCATTCTTGAATGTCCACCTACTTCAAATGTCACTCTGGAATAGGAATGAGCTTTGCATTCATCAAAGCTGGGAGGAGTGTTCACATTTGCATTTCCCCATTTAATTCTGTTTACCATGATTTCTTTATATCCTAAGAGACGTTTAGATGTGAAAAGAGATTTGATACATAGTCCAAATGATATCTTCATTTTATTTGTAATTCAACGGTGAATAGCCTTCCCTCTGAAGGACAGAAATGATTAAATAAGTATGAATGATAATGAGATAAAGAAACAGTTTGAAGATTTAGGTTTCCGGCTGTATGAAAATAAAATATGCCATTGCCTGGGACATACAAAATGAGACCCAATCATAGTCCCTTTAAGATCTTCAGAGGAGCCTGGGTGGCACAGTGGGACACATAGTAGACTGCTAACACCAGAGTCAGCAGTTCAAAAACAGCTATTCCGAGGGAGAACGAGGAAGCTTTGTGCTCTTATACAGATTGAGAGTCTCTGAACCCCACCCCCACCCCCCAGAGGCAGTTGTACTCTGCCCTGTAGGGTGAATTTGAGTCAAAATACACTCAGATGGCAGTGAGAACCGATTTGTTAACCTTTGTCAGATACACTAGTATCACCAGTAAGATCATTTGAAAGCCTTTCAGTGTTAGTGAACTAACAGCTAGGCATATCAAATACCTTCATGGATCCAACCCCTCTCTGTATGGATTCTTTCACCCACTCAAACGGATGAGTCCAATGACACATATAGACTCTGGCACAACCCACTTAGGCCTGCCTCGCAAACCAGTATTATAAAGTCACAGGTCTCAATTAATGACATGACTGCCATTCTCAGCATAAAGAAATATATAAGTGCATATTAAGGCACTTTATTCATATATATTTACATTCCTGAATTTCTGATATAAGCCACTAAATGTTGCATTTTCATGTGAAACATATGTTTTTGTAGTAATAGACTGCAGTGCTATTGATTAGGAGACAACAATTTCCTATCATCAGTCTCTGTGCAGTGCATACAATTAAACGATGAACTATATGAAGATGTGCTCATTGTTCTTGACTTCTACCCTTCAGAATGGCCCTTCCTTCTTCATTCACTGAACAATCACAGAAGAAAACTTCTACTGAAGAGTTAGTTCTTGATAAGGCAAAAAATGTAATAACAATAACAGTAACTATGTATAGTATAACAATAAGGGTTCCTGGGGGGTTGGGTGGGGAAGGGAGGGGATAAAGGACACCTGCTATTAAAGAGTTCAAGAAGAAAGAAAATGTTTTGAAAATAATGGTGGCAGCAATTGTACAATTATGCTTGATCTAAATGAATTAGGGATTGTTATGATATTCGTAAGAAGTCTCTATAAAAGGATAAGAAAATAAATAAACTTTGCTTTCTCCTTGAGCGAGCGAGCGAGCGAGAGAGAGAGAGAGAGAGAGAGAGAGAAAGTTACTTCTTTAAGAACTGCTGAGGAAAATGTGAGAATCAATCTTATTGATACACAATTGACTTCTGTGTTTAAACACCGTTTGACAAATCTTTACACCATGGTACACATTATGCCAAAAATTAAACCAGAATGAAAATCAGCTCCACCGTGAACAAAATCAAGTCACAGAAGAAGAGTTTAACGGTAGCACATCAAATTGTTCTGAGAAGTAGAACATGCTGGAGTCTGTTGTGCTGTTTACATTATTTCTGGTGAGGGACCAATACAAAATATGGATTTAGGATGATGATTAAAAACTTAGGGAGATGCCAAATTCCTTACCCAGACCAACAACTCTTTGTTATTTTTATAGAGGACCCTGGTCATTTGGTGGTTAAAGCATTCAACTGCTAACCCCAATGGAATGAATCTGATGTAATCAATCTGACAGAATGAATGAATGAATGTGAGGGCTGAAATTGAGCAAACTGTGCCCTCTTAAGCAAAACTCTGAAACATCATGAGGCTAGAGCAGGGAAATTGGCATTTTGATGTATCTCCCCAAATAAATGGGTACACAGGTGTCTGAAAGCAGACTCGAGAGTCATATGCCAACAGGATTCAATTACCGAAATGTCTATGTGCTTCTGCATTGCCACCAAGCTACAACTGCCATTCAGATATCTAGTTCCGTGAGTTCCCATCTGTTTCTGTATTTCAAAGTTAGGAAAGAATGCTTCCTTTGATTTGGCAAAACAAGGGAGGAGAGGTAAGAAAGGAGTAGACAGAGTTGACTTCTTATTTCCAGAAATTCTTCTATACAGACACTTTGGTAGCTACCAACCATTTTGTCCATTACAAACAGAAATGCTTCCCCTTTAAGGGAGGAGGAGATCTATTAATATTAATGGATGATAAATATTGTAATATCTATAGCCAGTCTTCAAGGAAAAAATATTTCCCCCTCAATGTTGCAGATGTCATTCATGTATAGAAAGGTTGACTTCAATTCCCATGGCTTACAATGTCAATGAGGAGTATAGTTGAGCAGTTGTGTTTCTGATGATGTCATTTGGCTACTTGAATTCTGCTCAAATACCTGAAAATTAGTACCCATTTTAGGATGGCTTATGAGTGACCAGAGAAAATAGATGAAATAACATTTGTTTTTAGAAACTATGTTTCTACCTTATTTACCCCAAGATTTGTTGCTGAGTTACATGAGACTCTGGTTGGTCTTATGAACATGATTATTCCTAAGGATTGAACTTTCCAGTGTTTTCTTTTCTTTTTTCAAAACCTTTTTATTGGGAATTAATACAGATGTCATATCATTCCATAGTTCAATCACTCCAGTATTTCCCCATTTCTCAGATATGACTCCTCTATTCCTGGTTAATAATGAAAACAAAAGTAGTTCACAATTCTAAAAGAATTGTTTCAGTTGAGGTTATCACACTGAGTTTAACTGTCAGTGAGGGCAACAGAGCTGATGTTTCTAGATAGTTAGCAAGGGAGGTGACAGCAATGGAAGAGTAGATCTGGTTCTTCCCCTGAGGAATCTTGTTCCAGGCTGCCAATACAGAACCCATTGCGGTGAACGAACCAAGGAAGCACAGAACATGCCAGTGAGAAACATTGAGAGAATGGCAGGCCACTATGTGAATGCTGGGGCCAGAACCACTAGCCCCAATCTTGGCTTTGTCACTTCTCAGTCATGCAATCACTGGATATGTGGGATAACTTCATTTCTTTGTGTTTAGTCTCCCGACTTTAACCACCACCATGGGATTGATATGAAGATATGAACGAGAAAATTGTTGTTTGCTATTAGTTCTCATATTGAGTTGATTTCCATTGATCAGAAGTAGGATATATATATATATATATATATATATATATATATGATAGGACTTGGTTCAGATCCTCTCGACTGTCATTGTGTTGATTCATAGTGAGTCTGTTGAATCGAGAAGAATTGCTCCTTAGGGTTTGTGAGACTGTAAGTGAGCAGACAGCCTTCTGCTTTTCCAGAGGAGCAGCTGGTGGATGTGGGTGGTTGACTTTGAGGTTAGCAATTTGAATACTTCCCTCTTAGTGCCACAGAGCCACCAAGGCTTCTGTATATTGATAAGTACTATGCAAGTGTTAAGAAGTCTGCTTGTTGTTGAATGATATTATTATACAGCAAGACGGTTTAACACAGAAGTTATCCATTCCACACCATTTTTTTTGTTAAAAATCCCAGAATAATAAATGGATATATGTGTCTTGGGTTCCTTGGTAGTGTAGTGGTTACAAGTTTGGCCACAGTTCAAAACCACTTGCTACTCCAACAGAGAACGATGGGGTTCTCTAATCCCATAAAGAGTTATGGTCTCAAAGTCTCACAGAAACAGTTTTACCCTGTTCTACAGGGATGCTGCAAGCCAGTATTGACTCCATGGAAATGAGTTTGCTTTCATTCAGTTGGTTTTTTATATGAGTCTTGATAGAATAATGGATTACGAGTTGGGTTGCTAACTACCAGGCCCTCAGTTTGAGACCACCAGTCACTCTGTGGGAGAAAGATGAGATTATCTACTTCCATCAAGAGTGACAGCCCTAGAAATGCACAGGGACACTTCTCCTCTGTTCTCTAGGGTGGTTGAGATCTGGAACCAACTTGGGGGTCATGAGTTTGTTTCTGATCTTGATAGGAATCTTGGCAGCAATTTCCAAATACTCCTTAGATGCAAGGATGGTGGGATGTATCTTCTCACATACTTTGGGTCTGTTAACAGGAGAGAACAGTCCCTGGAAAAAGACAACATGTTTGCTAAAGCAGAGGGTCAAGTGACAGAGAGGAAGAACCTCAAGGAACTGGACCGACAGCTTCTACAATTCTGGGCTTACATATAACAATGACCGTGAGGACAGCACCGCAGCAGGGAGCATTTTGATCTGTTGTTCATCTGGCAGCTGTGAGGCAGAACCAAGTCAGCAGCACTGAGCCACAACAACACGAGTCAGAATCAAATGGATGGTAATGTGCCTGGTTGGTTGGTTTGTTCGCTTTTAGGCTTTATCTCCTAGAAGACAAATTACTTGATGTATCTTTGAGGGCAGTCATTAAACAGCGCATGGTTCTCTCTAGTGCTAGTGAACACAGTGTAATTATTGTTAGCTGTCATGAAGTTGGTCCTCAGCTCACAGACACCCAATGTACCATAGTAGGAAATACTGTCTCATCCTGAACCATCCCATGATGAGTCTCAGAGAAGACCATGGTAACCCAGTGGATTTTTTGTTGGCTAATTTTTGGCAGCAGATCACCCAACCTTTTCCTCTAGTTCCTCTTCCTTTGGAACTTGTGCAACATCATAGCAACAGGCAAGACCCCAGTGAGAGACAAGAGGTGATTGTGCATGAGGTGCTGACTGAGAATCAAACCTGGGTCTTTCATGTGGAAGACCATGATTCCATCACTGCGCTTGAACATAATTTAATCAGGCTACTCTCCAAACTGTCATCAGTTTGTCTATTGTGGATGCTAGAAGACTTCAAGATGAGATGAATTTTTATTAACTTTAGAAGTGATCTCACTTTTCCAATAAAAACTCAGCCATCCTCTTGTTTTATTGTCATAAGTTTCTGTCTCATAAAAATTAGAGTACAAAATGTGCAGTTACTAGGCGTCCTGGGAAACATAATCGGGTGAAGATGCATTATTGAATCAAAGACTGACTCAGCTTTCTCTTGGATTGTTTTCTTACCCTTGGTTAAATCATTATTTTCGCTGTTTGATTAAATCATCTGACTTCACAGCATTAGAAATATTCTGTATTATTTCAGCCTCAATATCTTATTCTAGGTAGACTAGAGAAACAAATTCATTGAAACCCATATGTGTATAAGAGAGAGCTTAATATAAAGGGTAATTGTACATTAAGAAAGCATCCAATTCCAGTCCAAATCAGATCCATAAGTCTAATATTAGCCCATATTACCAATACTAATTTATAAAGTCCTTTTCAGACTCATGAACTACATGCAATGATGTCAAATTCAAGATGATCACAGGCCAGTGGGTAGAAAGTCTTTGGATCCAGTGGTATTATAAGCATCTCTGGCAGGTTTCCCCATGTGGCTTCTCCAGTTCCCAGGGCATGGGGTCTATCAGCGTAGTGCCATGTGTCTTGTCCATAGGGCATCTCTCCTGCCTTCAAGGAAGACATCCAGGAATTTACAGAATTCTAAGGGGAAGGCCATGGCCACACAGAGGTTTCATTGGCTATAACCTGATTGACAGCCTAGAACCCACCTATACACTCTTAATCCTGAACTTGACACTAGATTATGTAACTACCACACTCGATAAATGACCTCCCTATTAGTTCCAAATCACATTCCTATTAACGTGTTTTAACTTGTGGTGAAGCATCACCATCATGTTCTGAGCTTGAACATATCGCTTCTACGTACTCACAAAAGTTGCTTCAGCATAAACACCTACCAACTTAAAAGGAATCTTACATTTGTGCTGCTTATTTACCATCAGGTATGTCACCCATTGTGTTAGATTTCTGGGGACAGATAGAGCACTGAGTATATTACGTACTCATTTGTCCTATCACTGACAGAGAATAGGCATTGCTAGCGTTTCCAGTGGTCCAGATGAATTTGACCTTGCTTTTTAACCCTATTTTACCAGACTTGATATATGACTAGAGGCACAAGCTGATAAAATGCTCCTCAAGTTTGGAACTAGTGACCAAAATGCAACTAATTAATTTATGCAACCATTACACTCATGGCCTTTCCTTTCATAATACAGGGCTCCAACCTACTGAGCTAAGTGGATCTAGATTCAAGTGTCCAGGAATTAATGAGGTACAGAGTCAGAGTGTGTTCAGTGTCAGGTAGAATCAATTATGAGAGGCATCCTGGAGAGATGAGTTTGGAGCCAGAATTTGCAAAGAGGGAGTGAATCAGCACAGAGGGGAATAGAAACTCTCATTATCCTACCATCAATGTGGTTCCAGGATTTTATATTGATCGTTCAGGCCTGGGATGTTCTGCAAGGTGAATCTATGAAATCAAATATCCAGCTTATGTTGTCTACAATCTTAACAGAGACAGTAGAAACAGTCTGAGAGATAGATACTACCTAAAATCTCATACTTGTCTAATAGACTAACTGCTCCCAGTAGTCCCTCAAAGAGAGAAAAAACAAGGTCTGTACTCAGAGAAATTATTTGGCAAATGACCACCCAAGGACTGATCAAAAAGCATCTCATCAACATTCAACACTTCTTTCAAGCACAAAAATGTCCTGTGGGGAAAGCGATCAGAGGAGTCCCCCTCCAAAGAAAATAAAGTCTTCCAAAATATTTTCTTGAACAAAGAAATGATAGAATATCCTTGTTACTTAATTGAGAGACTATTGTATGCAGAGCAATGTTTGCTGTGATGAAGTTATTAGAACACATGGATTTACTGTGATTTATATTGCATTGTTTATGAAATGCTATAAGGGATATGTCTAATAAGTCAAAGGAAAAACTGAGTGTTCTCAGTAGCCTAGGGGAGTTAATCTATCACTACTAGAGGAATTTACTAAATGTATATTTGAGGTTGGTGCTCCTTGTAACTTGTTGGTTCTGCTATGAGTTTAAAAGCTTAAATCCTGAAAATCACATGCATTTACTTAATGAATGTAAAACAATCTCATTAATAAAAATCATCCACTAATTTACCATTTTCTATATACAACAGGCACGCTTTTACAGCTATGCCGTCGACATTTTAAATATCAAGGAGGCCATCCCACATTAACAAGTTTCAGTAGCGCTTCCAGACTAAGAAACAACAACAAAGAAGGAAAAGACTGCCCAATTCTGAGGAAATTAGCAGGAAAAACCAGCAGCCAAACATCGTTAGATGCTGAAATCCTCTGGAATAGAGGGAGAGCATCGTCAGCTATAGGACTGGGTGATGAGCCTCTCAGATTGGAAGACATTCAAAATGAATGAAGGGCTGCCGTCTCAAAGCAGAGTTGACCCTAATGACGTAGACTTGGTCAAGTTTTCAAGACCTCCATTCTCTGGTGGGATGTGGCTCAAAATGAGCAGCGGTAAACATCGATACATAATTGGAATGGATAGAGTCTGAAGCCAGGACAAGTGGAAGTCATCAGAAATGAAATGGATGAGTAACTATTGATATCCCAGACATTTGTGGTTGGAAATCTGGAAAGGTAGGTGACAGGATTATATCCACTCACCGTACTTATTTGATCAGAATTCTGAGCAGATGGAGGTATTGGACTATATGGAGAAGGATGTGGTTTCAGAGTGGGAGGAAGGCTTATGAACAACCTGAGATAGGGAGATGACATAACCTATCTTGCTGAAACTGAAGAGGGTTTGAAGTCCTTGATGAGGAACATGGGGTGAAGCCTACACTATGAATTACATCTCAATGCTAAAAAAGCCCAAGTCTTCACAATCAGACAAGTAGACACTTCGTCTCCTACCCTGTTGGAACTCACGTCTCTGAAGTTATTGACACTCGTGGTCAAAATGTAGAAGCACAAAAATGGGGATGGGTATTTTCAGCCCTTTTCAGAAATATTTAAAATTTCTTCTCTGGACAAGGCGAAGACTTGCCAAATGCTGGAAGGAATCAAACATCCTTTCCAGCTCCGTAGCGTTTCTTCTCAGTAGTTCATAAGCTCAAGAACTATTAAGAACATTCCCGAGAGGCAGTCTGATATGGTAGTAATGTGGGAGAAAAGGTGCTGCAGCAGGTGTGAAGGGTAGCAGTCACTATTGAATCTTGGGGCAACACTATATTCCGGTCTGTACAACACCAGGGTTAGGGGATACTATGTGTCTTGTGCTGCATTTCAACCTTCTACTTCCCAGTCATTCTGAATTGAAGGAGGAGTGACAGTATTACCACAATCACAGTCTTATTAGTTGAAGAAGAGTTGGCCCCTACTCCCGGTGACTTCACGCAAAGCAGAAGCAGCAGTTCCTGTATCTGGATCAGCTTCATGATCTTTCATAGGCTTGAGTTCACTGTTAAAGTCACTGTGTTTGGTTGGTATGGTGGTCATGTGCTTATGTTAATTTCATGATTGAGATGTAGGGGTGGAGTCTAGCCTGTTCATCTGGAGATAGCCATTGAGTAGCCAGTGAGGCCTCTGTGTGGTCATGGCTTTCTCCTGAGGCTTCTGGGAAATCTCGCGATATTTCCCTGGTGGAGATAATTAGCGATCTCCCCAGTTGTTGGGAGTTAGTCTCACAGACGATGAATTATGGACAAAACAAGATGGCAGCATCCAAGGAGCTGAAGGAGCTGGAGGAGAAGCCACATGGCCTTACCCTGATGGAACCAGACCTCTGAAGCTGGCGAAGCTATGTGGAGATCCCTGCCAGTGCTGAGTTGCTTCTTCCACCACTAGATGCTGTTGATGGACCCTGAGCCCTGGAAGCGAGGAGCCATGGGGAGGCCTCTGCCAGCACCAGGATTCTGCACCCACCGACCTGTAACTTGGTGAGTCAGAAGGAGACTTTATAGACTGATCTAGGGCATATGGGCTAATATCGGACTTATGACTTTGAACTGGACTGGGTTGGGATGCTTTTTTAAAGTCCTATTCCTCTTGTATATGAACTATACCCTTATATCCATATACGTGTCTATGAGTTTGTTTCTCTAGTTTACCCGAACTAACACAGGTTGCCCTCCAATGATGGGGGCTCACCTTCCAGCCCCACATCTGACAGTATGCTGTTGTGACCTACTGGTCAATTTTTGGAAGGAAATCACCAAGTCTTTCTTCCTAGGGGTTTCAGTGGTCAATTTTTGGAAGGAGATCACCAAGTCTTTCTTCCTAGTCTATCTTAGTCTGGAAGCTCTAATAAAACCTGTCCACCATGAGTGATGGCCACCCTGCTGGTATTTGAATGGTGCATCCTTCAGTATCATCAAAGCATGCAAGCACCACAGTATGGCAAACTGACAGAGAGATGGGTCTCCCAGATGCCCATTACGTGCTGTCCTTTTGAATGGAATGAAACCTCATTTAACAAAGGCTGTTCATCACAGGGAAAACCTATGTCCACGAAGACCCACAACCGGCAGCTTACTGCTACTGATCAGAGAAAGGAAGGAGAGTGTGTGTTGAGAGTATACCGACCCCCACCATCTTCAGACCCCTGTCCTAACAAATGACTTAAAATGCCACCACTCCTCCTGGAGAGGAGAGGGGCTGTGTGGACCTCACCAAGAAGCAAACAGTGGTTTCAGGAGACCCACGCATTTCCAAGTAAATACTGAGCCTGCTCAACCTCGTCTCTCCCTGGCTTTACTCAGATACTCTGCAAATAAAAGGAAATGAAACCCACAATGTTGTTGGACTCTAAGGGCCCAGAGGAGTTTGACAAGTAATAAGCTTGAGATATTTTCAAGCGTTAGTCAAATTGATGGGTAACAATTTCTCAGAGGAAACTTGCACCTCCCGGGCTGAGTAGCCAATGGAGCCTCTAAAGGATGGAGGAAGCCAGAGGCAAGACTTAAGTTCCAGGACAGGGGCCGTTGTGGCAAGCAAATGGGATGAGCGGCGAGAAGCGATGGGGGAGAAAGGAGGGCAGCAACTGTCCAGCAGGAACATTCTAGCTTTCTCTGTGGGAGACGTAGGTGTTACTCTCTGTCTCTGTCTCTCTCCCGCCTGTGCAGACACCACGGTAGAGGCCAGAGTCTCTCTGTGACGCCGAAGAGGATGGGATGGAATATCCAGATGAAGGTAGACTAGGAAGAGAACTCTGGCAATGTACTTGTGAAAGAAGAGACAATAAAAACCCTTTGGCTCACAATGGCCTGGTCTATTCCTCATGAGAAGGATGGCCCTGGATTGGGCTGTGTTTCCTTCCACTGTGTAGAGGTGCCCATGAGGCTGGGTGGCTTGACGGCAGATAACAACTGTGGACATGTTGTCCGGAGAAAACCATCCTTGGAGGAGGAAAAGGTGCTTGGTAAAGTAGAGAGGCAGAGAAAGAGAGGGAGGCTCTCAGGGAGACAGATTGACCTGGTCGCCGCAGCTGCTGGGATTGATCATAGGAACAGTTGTAGGGATGATGCAGGGCTGGGCTGTGTTCTGTTCGGCTGCATCTAGAGTGGCTATGGATCAAAACCAACTTGGTGGCCCCTAGCAACAACACTAATAGCCTGGTAGGATGGTGAAGGGAATCTGAGGGGAAGGGGAAGGAACGGAGGAGAAGGGGCAGGCCTTGCGGAAGTCAGAACACAGGAGAGCATCTTGCTGCAGGCCAATCACTGTAGCACAAAATGTGGGGGCAGTTGTACACAAGAGCAGTTAGATGTGTGAGAGAGGATAGGTTGGAGGGAAAGCTTCATACAATGCGTTTGCACAAGCAAAGGCACAACTACCTCTTTCTCTTGCTCACTGGTTCTAGAATCTACTATTCCTACTTTTCAAACCCGTTTGAAGGGGTTTCTTAAAGGTATTCGCATTTCAGTCTAGCGATGGGAGGGCTAATTCTCTGGGTAGGAGAAAGACTTAGTCTCTAACTGGCTCCTTTATGAATGGCTTTTTTTTTCTGGATGAGAAAGGGCTGTTTGGGCAGAGTTCAGAATAAAAAAGAATAGCAGCAGCTTCTGGGGAATGGGTGGGAGGGGTGGGCAGGTGACAAGGAACGTGGAGTCAGTGGCATGCTATCCCTACTCTCCATCTTGTTCGTGTTCCTAAAAAAATAACCTGAACTGTGAACAGCTATCATCCAGGAGGTCTTCGAAAGCATCCATCAGAACATGGGCATGGCATTTGATAAGCATGAGGGCAAATCCTAACTCTTCCACTTACTGACTCTATGACCTTTTTGCAAGCAACTTATTCTATTTTAACTCACTTTTTCTTCATTGACACAATGGGAATTATAGTAGCTTTTTCATAATGGTACCGTATGAGTTAGATAAAATAATATATGTACAACCTTGGCATTGGGCCTGAAAGGTTGATTAAGCACTGAAAAAGTGGCAGTCCCAAGTACCTCAGTGAACAAGGGCGGGCCTGTAACATACTAGGCATACATAAGTGGTTCATGGAGTTCAAGTGAACCAGTGTTTCAGAAAAATACCCTAAACTTTGCCTATTTAATATTTCTGAAGATGCAGGCATTTTTTTATTTCCATCTCCAATTATATAATTAGCAATCACAAGGCGAAAACATGCATTCAGCACCACACACCTCAATGTGTAAGCACAAGGTTCAATCAGTGGCGTCTAAAACGCACGTCCTGTTAAGCCAGCAGTTTCAGTAGATTCCAATAGGGGGCAGCAGCTCACCCTAGACCCTCTAAACGTCGTAAACATAGGACAATGCACAGTGGAAATGCCATCAGCTCTGATGACTAATAACAAGATCAAGAGAGAAAGGAGTCATAGTCCCCTGAGGTGCAAATGGTTAGCATGCTCATTAACCCAAAAGTTGGAGCTTTGAGTCTACTCAGAGGCACCTCAGAAGGAAGGGTCATGATCTCTCTGAAAAGCAACCCCCAGGAATCCTTCATAATCCTACTTTGACATACTAGGTGGCCAGGAGCTGACATTGGACAGAGGCTTTAGCAGTTCAAAGAATGGATGTCAAGACTCAAGGGTTGAGTTGCCTCAGGCTGGCGCCCCCTGGTGGATGGCAAAGCAGACCGCCAGGTGCAGGTCTTGTCCCCAGAAGATGGAAGAAGCAAACATGGATACACCAGGGTTAAATAACATTGTCAATCAGCACTCTCATAGCTGCTGTGATCATAAGAATCCAACTCTATGGCACCCAAGGGTGGTTCCAGGTGAACGCAGGACGGACCATGGGCCCTGAATTCTGAAGGACCGGCAGAGGGAAATCGCTGGAAGCCCTGACCCTGGCCTGGCAGCCCCTGAGCGGCCAGAAAGATGGGACTGGTCTGAAGGAAGGCAGCTCAAGAAGGAACAGTACATTGCAGAGGAATGGGATGGACTAGGCGAGTGTGCGAGCCCACTGGGATGGGAAGCTGGATCATTTGCAAACATGTGTTCCCTTCCTGGTCAGACCCTGGTCCAGAGCTGAAGCGGACTGTGACACACAGGAGCCCATGGGAATGGCAGGGGTGCAGCCACAAACTGCCGCCAAGTAGGAAGCTCAAAGTCCCAACGAGCTCTCTGAGGGCTAGTTCCTTGTGAGGGCTGGAGGGAGTGTGTGCACCCTGCTTCTCTCCTGGCAGTGCCCAGTGTGCCTGGGTTTGTCGCCACATCTGCCTTTGCTGTCCCATGCTTGCCCTTCTTCTGTCTGGAATCCGTCTCTTCTCTTCTTTTATGAGGACACCACTCAGATGGATTATGATCCTCCCTACTCCAGTCTGACTTTGTGTGAATTTAACTGGTAGCATGTCCCAAGACCCTGTTTCTACACAGGTGCCAGGGGTGCAGACATCAAGAACCTTTGGGGGACAGCATTCAACCTCTGACAGTCGGGGTTAACATTGATCATGGCGATGTAAGTATTTCTATCTGCTGATTTCCACAGGGTAAGAGGACCACATCTTTCCTGTCCCACCTGCTGCTTCCCATGGGGTTAGCCCCGATGACCCTTTGCTCTTTGATGGGCTTGTGTGCCAGCATAGTTCTGGAGGACAAGGTGGTCAGGAAAACATGCAGGCACCAGGACTCCTTTGCAGCTCCCTGGGGTACACCCCCCGGCCGGCCAACTTCAAGGGCTCTGTTCTCCTCACTTCTCTTGTCTCCCACAATGCAGCTGGTCCCTCACTAGCATCTGACTGTGCCTGTGGATGGGATGAACTGCCAGCCAAGCACTTTCCTCAGCTGGCAGTGTTTGATGTGGTGTGTATGCCGCTCAGCCCCTCAGGCAAGCCGTCATGCCCTCCTCTCCTCTCGCACAAGCCATGCCAGAGGGGCAGAGGATTAATATTAATCAGAACAAGTACCTGAGGTCAAACAAGTTTCTATGTTCCTGGGCTTTGTCTTTGGATGAACTCTCTCCAACTGCTTACTAGTGAAATGATACCTATAACCACATATTTTTATAAAAACTGCCTAAAATACCTAACTTACTATGAATTTTGAAGACTATAAAATTCAAGAATTATTTAGCATACTTCCAGGAAGCTCCCAAAGGAAGAGCTAATTTGCTGTTATTTCTTTTCATTCTAAGCCCCTTGATAGGTAAGTGCTTATACTAGCTCACCTATGTTGATAATCTGAGCATTAAACTGGCCAGGCAGGGGCATTTGAACCTTGTCTTAGTCTTCTATGGCTGCCCTAACACAGGCTGCAAATTCATAAGGACAGAATCTATCATCTCACAGGCTGGAAGCTGACTGTATGCAGGGTGTTAGTCAGTGTGATTTCTTCAGGCAAATCCTAAGAGAATCTTTCCCATAATCTCTCCTAACTTCTAGTGATGGTTGGTGATCCTTGGTGTCACCTGGCTCATAGATACTTCACCCCCCTCTTCTGCCTCCTCTATCCCATGACCATCTTTCTTCTCTTGATCTCTCTCTCTCATCTTTCTTCTTTTCTATGGCCCCATGAAGTCATCATCAGAACCCACCCTTTCCCAATACACGTGACTTCATGTTAATGTGATGGTTGGCGTCCTTATGGTTAGCTGCTTTTGATTAGGGCCCAACACATGGTGCATTTCTTTCCTCTAAGGATGGAGCATGCTTAATTTTTGTGTCCCAGGAGCCTCAGTGGCTCTGTGGGCTAGGTACTGGACTGCTAGCCACAAGAGTTGAAGTTCACGAGATCAGCACAAGATCTGAGGTTCAAACCATTCAGCCACTCCTTTGGAGAGGGAGGACTCTGTCCCCTTAAAGATTTAGTCTCAGAAGCCCTATGTGGGGTCGCTATGAAATGGAATGGAATCAGGGCCTGTGGGCATCTTCTGTTGTTGACATGATGAAACCTGGGAGTGTTATTTTGTGAATGTGGGTTAATTTCTGAGTGGTGGGTAATTTGGGGAGAGAGAGTGAAAAAATGATTAGCTGACCAAAGGGAGTGTCACATATGCTTACTCCCCAGCTTCTGTTTTAACTGGTTGGCAGAATCTCCTTCATTATGAGTGTGTAAGAGGTGGTCTGCTAACCCGGACATTAGTGATTCTAAACTACTAGGTGTCTAGTGGGGGAAAGAGTTGGCACCCGTAAAGAGTTGGCATCTCAGAAACCCATAGAGGCAGTACTCTTTTGCCCTACTTACAGCGTCGCCATGAGACAGAATTGACTCAGTGGCAGTGAATTTGGTTTTTGGTTTGGTTTGCTGGAAACAATGTCACCAGAATTTCAAATACCAACAGGGTTACCCTTACAACATAGATTTAAGTTAAACTTTCAGACTAGGACAGGCAATGAAGACAGACCTGGTGACCTATTTCTAAAGGTTATCCAATGAAAGCACTAAGCATCACAGAACAGTGGCTGAGATACCTATCCACTTACTTTTGTCTTTGCTTTAAAAATGCTTTATTGGCATATCACCCACCCGCCCTATAATTCAATGGGTTAAATAAATGTAAAAGAGTTGCTCCATCACCACCACAAGCCATTTTAAAACATTTTCTTACTTCTTGTAACTATTATTCTTAGCTCTCTGTTTTCTCCTCCACTCCTACCTCCCCTGCCATAACCTTATGGAATTATTCTTCTGGTTGTGGCTTCCTTGGTCTTCCCGCTCCCATCGGATGCAGCATATGCAAGGATGAATCCCTGGAAGGCTATCACACTCCATGAAGTAGAGGTCCAATGACCGAGAGAAAACCACTTGACGAGACAGATTGAGCCCGGGGTCACAATGAACTCTCGATTCTCAAGGGTCAGAAAATGTTTGTAAGACCAGGCACCAGTTTGCTCTGTTAAACCAGTCCATGGGGTTATCGTGAGTTAGAGATGACTCCATAGCACAGAATCACCGCAACAAAGGACCCTCCTGAAACTTGTTCAGCAGTGGGGGTGTGAGAAGAGAGGAACTACCCTGAAGCCTCTCTGAAACTCCTGCAATGAGGGCACTGAAGCTAGCTCTCTTTCCCTCTCTCCTGCGATAACTTCAGTTATTCTCACTTCTGAGGTCGATACGGCAGTGCTGGCCACCCATGACCAGAGCAGGAAGGCCACCACAAGCAGCCGACTCAAGAGACTTGACTTCTCCCAACCTGGCACACTTATCACAGTACCCCTGCCCCCTTTCCAGCAGGTGAAATCAATTGAAGGTGAGGAACTCTGTCTTGTCTCCCCAGGAAAGTGGGAGGCTCCAGGGAACCCCTGGTCCGTATAACAAGCCCAGTGAGTAGCTCTCTGTGTTTCCCCATCAGTCTGGCATCTCCCAGGCCAACAAACACTCTAGACATCTAACCTCACCTTGGAATCTCCCATTTTCAATACACCTCTACCACAGAAGAGAAAGAGGGTAAAAACAGGAAAGAAAGTACTCTAACCTTTTCAGCATTCTTTATTAGACACTGCTGCCTCTAGCTCCAGGGGAGCCGGGCATGGGCAAATCAATACAGCTCCAATCTACTCTGGATTAGAAAACAGCTCACCACAGGCCTTCACACAGCACTTATGCAAGCATTGGAAAGTCCTACCTCTAGACCTTGAAGTAATTACACACGGAGAAAATGCCTGCCGTGCAGACTTTGCAAGGTGGAAAGCCACCGTAACACCCCAATTCCTTCCACCTTGAGGCAGGCCAGCTACAGATCTTGTCCTTTCCCTCCTCTACCTCCTCCTTGGCTTAAGTCTTAGTCTACTGTCATTCGAGAAGCTTGCCTCATGACACACAAGATCAGTCTCATGAGATGTCTTCCCTCACTTTTTTTTTTTTTAGGTACAAACCTACATCTTCCTACTGAAGCCTGCTTCTCTGTCTCTAGCTTTCTTATCCAAAAAAGTCACACCAGGGTGGCAATAGGAATGAAGATTGTGGCATCTGCACAAATCTGATGATGATCTAGGGAATTTCATAGACATTCTAGAAAGTCAGCGACTTGTAAGTAATGCTTGCATTTGAGGAGGGGGAGGGGTGAGGAAACACGACATTTTAGGACTAAGATACCCCTTTCACAAAACCAGAAGGTCCATTAATGAATTTTATTTATAAGGAAATGAGCCTTTTAAAGTAAGGAAACACAATTGACAAGACCTATTTCTATGAAGACAATAAGAAGTGGGGTTCCCTCAATTGAGCAATACCATTGGGCATGACTACCACTCACTGGTGCCTGTTTGAGTCTGTTTGAGCTTGTTTGAGTCTGCTCCAAGAGGAGAGAGAGATGCAGACTGAAGCAGTCACCCAGGGGATCATCTCGAGCAGTCTCGGCACATCTGTTGTCCCCTCTGTATGTCCTGGAGGACGAGCATGATACGTCCTCATCAGACATGTTTCAAAATTTCATCAGCCAGTCTACTACTTCTTTAAAAAACAAACACGCAAGAAAAAAACAAAACAAACCCAGTCAACCAGCATATTGTACAATGATCAGGATGGCTATGGATTTTAGGATTTACGACTATTGTAAGAAAGTCTATGCATGGGATGTTGGAAGGGGCAAGTGGAATTTTTGTTCTCAAAGTTTTGTTAGACGAGTACAGAATACTTAGGTTCATAAATGCCACCAGCCCCAAACTCTGCCCACCCAAACCATATTGCCATCAAGGGGACTCTGATGTATGGGGATCCCCGTGTGCCAGAGTAGAGGGGTGCTCCAGCAGGTTTCGGGAGGCAAATCACCAAGTCATTCTCTTGGATGAACTTGAACCTCCAACCTTTTAGTTAACAGTGAGCATGTGAACCATTAGTACCAATCAGAGACTCCTTTGACCCAAGTTAAATATTTAAAGTATTTTATTGGTTATACATTGTCACATATTGAATTGTGTGCCTTCAACATAGTTACCCATTTGGCTGAACCTTGATTCTCAGCAACTTGGCAGTTAAGTCATGATGCAATCTGCCAATTACATAATGAAGTGAGGAATCTTGGTGGCACAGTGGTTGCCTGTAGGGCGCTTCACCATAAGGCCAGCAGTTCAAAACCATCCCCTGGGCTTTGAGAGAAAGACCAGAATTTCTATTTTCTCAAAAAGTTACAATCTTGGGAACCCACAGAGGCAGTTTTACTTTGTCCTATAAGGTCACTCTGATTTGGAATCGACTTGATGGGAGTGAGATGATGAAGTGTTCCTCCCCCATGATAAGATCTTATATGAAGGCATTAAGGTGGGTTGTCTAATGAATGGTGAGGGATTAGGGAGCATCACAGCATCCATGCTCAGATCACAGCTTGGAGTGTGTGAAAGGGAAGTTTCCTTGGAGTGTGACCTGCCTAGTCCTTTATCTTGCAAAAGAGAAAAAGAGAGAGTAGAGAGCAGAGCAGGAAGGCTCTGTCACAAAGAAGAGCTGGGAGCAGAGTGTATAGTTTGGACCCAGGGTCCCTGGGCTGAAAACCATGCTGACCAGCCATTCTCAACTTGTGGGTCTCGACCCCTTTGGGAGTTCAATGACCCTTTCACAGAGGTCACCCACTTCATAACATTAGCAAGATTACGGTTATGAAGTAGCAACAAAAAAAAATTTTATGG
This sequence comes from Nesogale talazaci, assembly GCA_004026705.1. Taxonomy (NCBI): domain Eukaryota; kingdom Metazoa; phylum Chordata; class Mammalia; order Afrosoricida; family Tenrecidae; genus Nesogale; species Nesogale talazaci. Next base: position 117,380 of record PVJH01003510.1, read on the forward strand.
TTGGAGTGTGGTCACCCCAATATGAGGGACTGTATGAAAGGGTTGCAGCATTATGAAGGCTGAGAACCACTGGGAAGATTTATGCTGAGACACATGAAGACCTTCAAGGTAGGCCCTGTCCACAGATCCTTAGAAGAGACCTGGACTTTCCTGTACAGTCACCAGAGAGAGAGAGAGAAAATCTTCTTTTTGAGTCTGAATTTGGTTTCCTAGTCCCCTAACCTATGTGAGAATAAATGCCTGTGAAGGTCATCTATGTGTTATATTTCTGTAATAGCAGCAGTAAACTAAAACAAAAACTTCTGTAACTTTATACTTTGTAGTTCCAAGGTTGTCACCAAAATTTAGGGTGACTAAGTTGCTATATTCTTATTTTATTGATAAAATGTCAGAGTTTCCTCTGCCCAACATTCACAAAGGAGGCCGAGAGTCTGAACTTCACCTGCCTCAGTCTACAGGCTTCTGTTATCTTCCCTGGTGCCCTGGTGTCATTGACTCCAGTCTTGCTTCAATTGTCCACCTTCACAAATTATGGCCCCCCCAAACAAATCAGTGTTATGCCAACACTTTTTCCTTAGGACCGGTGTGGCTACTTTAACACTTAAAGTTTTTCTTTTGCAGAGAGGAAATGGTCTCCTTCTTCACTGGGTATTCCAGGAGACTGGGATGTGTTTTTGGAAATATCTATCAAACTGTCTTGAAGCTATCTGCTCTGTGTGGTGTTCTAAAGGAAACAGAGTAGAGATATGAGGGTGGTCATTGTACAGAAATTCCTGTTCAATTTCCAATATCACCGCTACTATCAACCATGATCAGGTGTCTAAAGTTAGGCCTGAAATGAAGAAATATCCTCCCCTCCCACTTCTATATTGATTAACTCACATCTAGTTTCTGGAAAGAGCATGCTTTCATTCCCAACTTGATCCCATCTGGACACTCATTGCAGAGGCATCTGGCACCTAGACATAAAAGCAGGTCCAGCTGTGGGCAACTGCATCAGTGCATAAAACCAATGTTTGGGGTCCTACAGCTTACAGGTTATAGCCTTTGCCACACGTGTGCCCTCTCTGGAGCTTCTCTGACTCTCAGAGATCAGATGCTGCTACCATGAACCTGCATATATGCAGATCTTGCATCTCCAGCTACCTACTTAAATGCTCCTCCCTAGATGCCTCCAGTCCTCGTTTTCCACCCAACAGCAGCCATCCTAAGTTCACTCTCCCATTCCCTGTGATCTACCCAGTAGTCTCATCTGAGCTTACATTCTCCCATTTTTTTGCCATTAATTTTCTGTGGTGAACACTAGCTAATTGGCTTTTAAAAAACCCATGTCTATACCCACATATTACTCTACCACTCATACAATAGTAGACTTTTAAAGAGAAGTCATGAAGTGGGAGGGGTGTCTTGCGGACAGTGAGGTCTACTCAAACGACTTTGGAAATAAAGCATTCAGGAAGGCCCTTAGGACCATGACGAGGGCACGCACTCTTGAGTTCTCCTCACTTCTGTTCCCATCTGTGACCAGAGACACCCTTCTACCTATCTGATGATTGGCCAGGAGTGGACAATAAATGCCATGCGATTATGGTGGTGGGGATGAGACTATCCATCACTTACAGTTGGACAGACCATCCAGTAGAAGATCTATTTGCATACTATCCATGTGGTCTCCCTGAACAATATGACAATCCTGTGGTGTAGCATCCCTTGTTCAGTGTAGCGAAAAAAGATGGTCTCTGGGTGGCACAGATGGTTTGCACTCGGTCCCTAACCTACAGGTTGGAGGTGAACCCATTCACAGGCACTTTGGAAGAAAAAGGTTGGTGCTTTACTACCATAAATGATTATAGCCAAGAGTACCCCTTGGCTCTATGGAGCAGTTCTACTCTGTAAATATGGGGTTAACACTAGCCAAAACTAACTCTAAGGCAACCACTAGTTACACCAAAGGAGAGGAAATGGGGCCTCCAAGTAATCAAATGACTCCCTTGTAGTTCGCAAGTGGTGGATGGCATCTCAAGTTCTAGATCTCGTATAACACGAGACAATGAGCTAGCACTTGACCATGATTATTTGTTGATTTGAGTCATCTATTTATTTTGAAAGCACACACAGACGTTCTGAGATCAGATAAGTACACAAAATACAGAGATAGGTCTATTTTCCCCAGGTGTACCTTGTCCAACAGGAGAGAAGCACATGGCATGGATATCACTGGCTTGAATTGACTTCAGACTTCGTGGGCTGGTGAACAGAAAGCAGAGGCTACACATTTCAGAATGGATTTTCTGCCCCTTTCTGGTGCATTTGTTTGTGTGACCCCGTGAGTCTCTTCTTCTGAGGAACTCGAAAGAAATGGATGATGCAAATCTCTTTCCAACCCCCTTGGAATGGTCTGAGTTGATTGCACGTGCTTTTTGTTAGCGTTTCAGTAATTGTTTCCTTACAGAGTGGGCACGAACTGTGTGCATTTCTCTGAATGGGCAGGGGGTAATGGCAACACCTGGGGGACCTGGATGATTCTCTCCCTGCTCTGCTCTCTGCTTGCTTACCAAATTACCATCCAGCTATAGCCTGGCTTCAAAGACCCAGGGGCCAGGAGTTCTAATCTCTGCTCTTCTTGGAGCAAACATCCCTTTGCTTATTTATAATCAACAGTGGCCCACTAATCTTGCCATCACAAAGCTTGCACCAAAACTCCAGAGAGGGATGAGGAGTAGGAAAATGAGGAGGGAGGAACGCCAGACTGTTCTTTATTGAGCAGGGAGGGGTGGGGGCGTTACCAGGGGACTACCAAGTAGACCTGGATTATATCAGGCGATACTTTGAGAGAGGGTCGCATGAAAGAGAGGGCCATGTTTCAGCAAAAATTTAATTTTATAAAAATATCCCTGAGCTTACTCACAGCAATGACAATTTTTTTCATAAGCCTAGCTCACAAGTATTAATAAACTGACACGGCTAAAATTGTATGCTTATTATACTTACGAGGCTAACATCCTATTTAGGTACTTTTGGAAACCCTTCCAATGTGTTTCAGACAGAAATTTCATTATTACCCAACTGCAAGGGTGCTTCTAATAGCTTGAAATCGTGTCTTGCTGTTTCCATAGCTGATTTTGTCACATTTTTTCCCCTGGTATTTTAGCTACAACAGCGTTTCTCAACCCGTGGGTCTCGACCTTGTTCGGGGATCCAATGACCCTTAGGGGTCATCTAAGATCATTGGAAAAAACAGATTTCCGATGGTCTTAGGAACCAAGACACCATTCCTCTATGCCAGGTGGGTCTGCCCACATGCAGATAGGCCCACATACGAGTACTCAGTATGAAGACTGTTACCCAGGTTACATCATGCTTCAAGACAAAATTTCTTTCATTTGTAATTAAAAATAAATATTTCACAATATATTATTACATATTTTTGTGCTTAATCACAATGCCTTAATTATGTTCTATTTGTAACAATGAAAATACATCCTGCATAGGGTTAGGGTTAAAAAATACATCCTGCATTATCAGATATTTACATTATGACTCATAAGAGTAGCAAAATTACAGCTATGAAGGAGCAACAAAAATAATTCTATGGTTGGGGTTCACCACAACATGAGAAACTGTATTAAAGTGTCATAGTATTAGGAAGGTTGAGAACCACTGAGCTACAATATTACCATAATTAGTATTAGTGAAGTGATATCCATAACTTCCTTGAGAATAAAGCTGTAATAAAAGGAAAGGGACAATTTTTTAAGTCTGAAAAAATAATAATCATTTATAAATTATCCAGGGTTCACGAGGGAGGGGGGAGGGGAAAATGAAGAGCTGGTACCCAGGGCTCAAGTAGTAAGAAAATGTTTTGAAAATGATGATGGTAACAAATGTACAAATGTGCTTGACATAATGTATAGATATATGGATTGTGATAAGAGTTGTGCCAGCCCCCAATAAAATGATTTATATATAAAAAGAAATATTACATTTAAGCGATTCACAGCTATGGAAATCAACAGTTGAGGGGGAGCTTCAAAAAGTCTGTGTAAATTTTAGTCGCTTTTTATCCCGCTTTTATCCACACATTTTTGACGGCCCCTCATATTGCCATTAGGATCCAAGTACACGAAACAGGTTTATTCCAAACAAAATGTGTTTAAACGCGCGCACGCGCGCGCGCGTGTGTGTGTGTGTGTGATCATTGGATGGCATTTGTCTTAATCTTGCTAGGGTGCCTTCAGAAAAAGTATCGTTATTGTGCCTTTTTTTTTTTAAAGGTTGATTGCACAAAGATCACCTGGCTCATATGTTCCAAAACATGTTTGGCCTACCATCCCCTTCTCACAAAAATAAAGTACTCACTGATTACTTGGCAATTAGGAACTGTTGTACTCTAGCCCACAATCCAGGATAAAGTGTAGGCATCTGCTTTTTCAGCCCATGCCAAGAGGTGGCACTCTTCCCACTTTGGGAAACACTAACAAAGAGTTGATGTTTCCAGCAGTCTCTTAAGTGAGATTGAAGCTACTGACCCCACCTGTATGGGATACATGGGAACCAGGAACAACATTGGATTTACCAATATAATTCACAGAACGAGGCCAGAAAAACCCAATGGATTCTGAAGGGGGGATCTGCTGGACCAATTAAAGTCAGAGAGATCAGCTTTGATTGCTATTATCACTGTTTTTTGAAATTATCAAGGGGTCATCTTGAAAGACTTTCTCAAAGGATGTAAGATGAGGATGGGGGCTTCTTAAGGAGAAGTTTTAACAACACTGAAAACTACACTGTGGTAAAAAATATATCAAGAAACTCGTGTGGAACACACATCCCCTGTCTGTCCCCCAACAATACATCTGCTTATTCTTTAAGGAGACCAAGGGTTGTCCGAGGAGAATGTCCTTGGGAAACTTCCTCCATCCACTCTACAATCCTGATCTTGCCCTTTCAGACTTCCTCATGGTCCTCAAATACAAAGTTCACTTAAAAAAAAGCAATGTGAGTCCCTTAAAGTTGCCCAAATGGCCACTTCTATGTGTTGTAAGTCAAAGAATGCCGAAATCTTTGGGAAAGAGTTAGAGTTCTCAACCTGTGGGTTCTGACCCCTTTGGGTGTTGAATGACCCTTTCACAGGGGTCATCTGATTCATAGCAGTACCAAAATCACAGTTACAAAGTAGCAACGAAAATAGTTTTCGGGTTGGGGGGCGGGGTCATGACAAAATGAGAAGCTATGAAAATGCCTCGACAAGAGGAATGTTGAGAACAACTGGGTTAGAGAGATGGAAATACCACTTTCAGAAGTGTATAGAACTACACCAGGTGTAAGTCAATAAACAACAGCTTCTTATTTTAATGTTTTTGTTTAATACAGGTTTCTCAGTTTTCAGCAATGCTTTTTGACTCACCCTCATATTGATCACAAATTATTCTATGGGACCAAACAACCAGTCAATATTCATCTAGTTATGCTAGTAAGCAGACAAGTGAGTGAAGTACATAAGAATCTATAAAAAATGAGGCTACAACCAAAGGTATCACTGGAAAATCATAGAAATCTTTACTCCTAAAAAATATCCAAGTAGGAAGTACTTTGTTTTTTCAGCATAGCCTACATCTATGTCCAAGCACTTCAAAAGTCATGGTTCCATTTCTTGAGCCCTTTCTGAAGAATTATGCACTCTTCAAATTACACCACATCATAATGCCATGTGGGACCCAAAGGGACTTGAATTGTATTCCTTTTAAATTAGTGGTTCTCAGCCTTCCTAATGCCTCAACCTTTTAACACAGTTCCTCATGTTGTAGTGACTCCCAACGAAAAATTATTTTCATTGCTACTTCATCACTGTCATTTTGTTACTGTTGTGAATCGCAGCGTAAATATCTGATATGTAGGTCGTATTTTCATTGTTAAAAATTGAGCATAAATAAAGCATAGTGATGAATCACAAAAACAATATGCAATTATATATTGTGAAATATTTATTTCTAATGACAGATGAAATTTTGTCTTAAGCATGGTGTAGCATGGGTAACAGTCTTAATATAACAACAGCAAGCTATATCGCTACATTTTGCGACATATGCGTAAAAAGCCAATGTTAGTGCGAAGGTTGAGATAGCTTCTTTCTCTCCAGATCAGAAATTCTCAAGGCAATCTTTGCAAGAGCACAAGATCATCTTCCATAACACGTCTACTTCTATATTTAGAATTGATAATCCACAAGAATTAGATTGCTATCAGAATTGATATTTAGATTTTGATATTTAGAATTGATATTAATCCACTTGATAATGGAAAATTCTGTTTCACAAAGATACAGTCTCAGGCAGAACAGGATATGACTGCAAACACTTGTTTCAGAATTTCATAACTGGCATTATAAAGAAATCAGTTCTTGCTGCTAATCACTGTTAATAAGTTCAACCAACTCCTCTTGTGTTGTCTTAGGAACATCTTTACCTTTGACTGGGAATGGGCTTCTGGTAAGGGAAAATGGGATATCAGGTAGATTTGGAAAGTATGATGCAATTTCATTTGCAAGCATGTGCAAGCACTCTTTCACAGAAATTATCATCATCATCGTTTTGTCTGGTTCTGTGACATGTTCTTCAAAGAAAGCAGATAAGGTAAGTAACATGTAAATTTTATTTTTATGCAATAGATTTTGCCAAAGCTAAAGTTTCCTTTGGAATGATCAGGTCTCTTCACACAAATCAAGGCATGTGGCATTTGGTCATTGCAGTGATAAATTTAACTCATTCAAGATGGCAAAGGTGTCAACCAAGTAAGCTATTCTCTGAAGTTCATTTTTATCTGAAAAGTGCTTTGGTTATCACAAATCTCAAAAACACATTTTCCAAACTTTTCCTCTCAACAATCAACTTACTTCAGTAAGAGCATTATATGGAGCATCCAACTCATTGCACAGTTGTAAAAAACAGTGACTACTTCAAGTGCTCGCCTTCACAAAACTGACAGAATGTACGACATTTTTCATTACTTCTTGTAACTCTTGTGGCAGTGTCTTCATTGCTAATATTTGCCAATGAATCATACAGTGAGTTGTGATGATTTTTGGTGACTCATTCAGCACCAAACATTGAAATCCAGATCAACATCCTAGCATAGTTGGAGCACCATCTATGCAAATACCACAAACCTTTCCCCAAGAGATATTATGGTCTTTCAGAAGTGAACCAATTGTGCCAAATAGATCACGTGTAGTAGTTATCATTTCAAGAGGTTTGCAAAAAAAAGAAACTAATCTTTAAAGTCTCCATCATTAATATATTTCATGTAAACCAGTCACTGTGAACACTTTGCAACGTCTGTAGATTCATCAAGCTGCATGATAAATATTGTAAGTGGGGCAGATTTAATTTCCTGGACTACCTGATCAAGAATATCAGTAAATATGTCATCCATTCTTCTATGGACAGTGTCACTAGATAAGAAAATTGCACTCAATTTCATAACAAATTCATCTCCCATCTTAACTTGAACAATGTCTTTGGCCACTGGCAACAGTAAATCCTGAGCAATGGTATGAGGTTTCACAGCTCTGGCGATTCTGAGTGACACCAAATAGGAAGCTTCAATGGCTGCTGGGTTTTGTTCGTGGCCTTTGCCACCAGTGTCAAGTCTGACTTTCTCGAGTCCATCAGCTTTGCATCTAAGATAGTTGGTATCCTTACCAGCAAAGCTCAAATGCTTGCTTTCAAAATGGCATTTTAGTCTATTCAGCTTCGTATACTCAGATGATAGAACTTCACAACAAATAGCACATTGCGGTTTCTCAATTCCTGCTGTAATTATTGACATAAAACCATACTGTAAAAAATCCTCACTATATTTTCTTTTCTTAATGTTACTCTCTACACTATCCATTTTCATGGGATGGTTTGTTAATGAAAATAATATATAACAGTAGTTTTAATAATACAAAAGGTGATACATGGCATAGTTCAGTCAATACAGATCATTAAAGTTCCCTATGAGTTATCATTCTCTGTGTTGCCTTTATTAAAAAAATCATTTTATTGGGAGCTCAGACAATTCTTATCACAATCAATACATACATCTATTGTATGCAAAACACATTTGTACATTTTTTGCCATGAACATTCTCAAAACATTTTATTTCTACTTAAACCATTGGTATCAGCTCCTCATAATTTCCCTCCCTCCCCACTCCCCCACCTCCAAGAACCCTTGATAAATTATAAATAATGATTATTTTGTCATATTGTACACTGTCTGATATGTCCCCTCACCCACTTCCCTGTTGTCCCACAACCCCTGTTATATGTAGGTTCTTGAAATTGGTTCCCCCTTTCTACTCCCCCTTCCCTCCAGCTGCCTGGTTTCACCACTGGTCCTGATGGGATCATCTGTCTGGAATTACCCATGTTTCTGGTTCTTATCTGTACCAGTATACTTCCCCTGGTCTAGCCAGATTTTGAAGGTAGAATTAGGATCATGATAGTGGGAGTGTGGGGGAGGAAGCATTCAAAAACAAGAGGAAAGTTGCACATTTCATTATAGGGTTAGTATTAAGACAGCAGATGGGCATTGGAACGCCACTCAAGTACTTCCTTAATGCAAGAACACTTTATTCTATTAAACTGGCATTCCATGATGCTCACCTTCTTGACACGATTACTGAAGATAAATGTGTGCATAAGCAAAAGTGAAGAAAGCTGATGGTGTTCGGCTGTGTTGCTTTTTTTTTTTAACAAACTTATTACTGTCACAAGGGGGAAGTATTCATATCAACCAGAGCTGAATATAGAAAGACCAATCGGCATCGATTAAATTCCCATGATACAATTTTTTGCGGTAGTTGATGGTTTTACAGTACATGATTTTACATTTACCCAGTAATTATAATTCATAAAGTATCAGTTTACCCCCAATACTACTGCTTCCAACACCAGAGCTGCTCTCTGCACAGTAGCTGCTCTCTACACATGTGTGACTGGTCTGCATAAGTACATCATGGCAGCAACCCTGTCATATACACCTGTATTTGCATGGGGTGTATGTGATGGGGTTTTTGCGATGATATCATCACTCTGTGTTCTTGTATGTGACCGTATCTGTTTGTGAGTGAACTCTCCTGAAGATAGATAGAGGAGCAGTGTCTCGGTTTCTAAGACCATCAGAAATATGTTTTTCGATGGTCTTAGGCGACCCCTGTGAAAAGGCCATTCAAACCCCAAAGGCTGAGCATCACTGTTTTAAACGATCTTTGAGTTTTGACAACACAAAGAAGTGTGAAGGAATAAGATCAGGGTTGTAAGGTGCATGGGGTACATTTTCCCAATTGCTACGATCGAAAAAATTCTCTTGGCACAATTTTCCCGGGTTTTTTCTCAACAGGGCAATCTTCAATTGTTTTATACATCTTCCTAGTAATGCCCCCTTCCCCTCCCCATGATTGTCCTGTGTCCTTCAAGAAATATATCAAGATAGCTCTTTTGAAATCTCAAAAACTAGTCCCTATAACTTTCTGAAGTGATGTTGTTGATGCGAACTTAAGTGGCCCAGCAGATCTCCTCAGAAGCCACTGTTTTGTCTGCATTGTTTTTGTAGGGCACATGCGAGTGAAACTGAGACAAGTGCATGACCGAGAGAGTTTGTCTGCAGCAAACCCCCGGTTGCAAAGATGTGTTTAAACCAGTTTTCTTTTGCATTAATCTGGGTGTGTATAGTTTGGAATCCTAGTAGCAAGATATTTTTTTAACTTATAGCTTCCATTGTTAAGAGGGTCATCAAAAAGACAGTGAGTTGATATGATTGCTGAAGACAAAGTGGGTTTATAGGCAAATGTGGTGACGAAATCTGATGGTACCTGCTATTAGAAGACATAGCATCTGGGGTCTTAAAGGCTTGAAGTTCAGCAAGCAGCCATCTAACAGGGAAGCAACCAAGTCCACATGGAGGAAGTGTACCAGCCTGTGTGATCATGAGGTAGTAATAGGATCAGGTACCAAGCATCAGAAGACCCCAAACAAACGATCACATCCACGTGAATGAGGGGGGTCAGAATAGAGACACAAAGTTCATCTGTAGATGATGGGACATTCCCTTACAGTAGGGTCACAAGGAATGAAAGATTTAGCCAGTGTGCACTATAGCACCATGAAGCACACAATTTCCCCTGGTTCTTTAAGGCTTGCTCACCCCTCTATCATGACCCCAGTCCTTCCTTTCAGTTCTGGATAGAACAGAGCATGTACACTGGTACAGATAAGAGCTCAGGACACATGGAATCTGGGTAATATAGATCCCTCAGGAACAGAAATGGGAAACTATACCAGGAGAGTCAGGAAAAGGTGGTTAGAGGAGGGGGGAGGGAGGACTGATCACAATGATCAATGCATAATCCTCACTCCTTGCAGGAGTTGAACAACAGAAACGTGGGTGAATGGAGACAGAATCTGTGTAAAATATGAAAACAACAATCAATAATATATATATTATCAAGAAATCTGGAGGGTGGGAGGGAGGGAGAAAAAGAGGAGCTGATACCAAGAGCTGAAATAGAAAGCAATTGTTTAGAAAATGATGGTGGCAACATATGTATAAATATGCTTGATACCATTGATGTCTGGTATGCTATAAGAGTTATAATAGCTCCCAATAAAATGATTTTTAAAAATAAAAAAGATTTTCCTTCTCAGGAAGCTACAGAGTACAGTTCTACTCTGCCCTATAAGGTCACTGTAAGTCTCCATTGACTCAAGGATAGTGAGTCAGTATGTGTGTGTGTGTGTGTGTGTGTACATGTATTTTTCTGCATTCTGGGTAGTTAATTAATGGCAGAAGGAATGATCCAAAATATATGGAGTAATAGATTGAAATTTAAACATAAAAATTAAAAGGAAAAACTAGATTCAGAAGAGATCAAACAAAACGATTGCTCAAGTATTGAAGAATGGGGAAGTGGTTCCTCACTTGCCCTTGACTTGACTCAGACTCATGGCAAGTCAGAGTAGAACTATGCTCCACTTGTTTTTATTTTTAATATTTTTAAAATATTAAATACTGGCAAATATATAAAAACATGTAGGTGAAGGTTTACACAGTACCTTAGGTCCCCATCAAACAAGACTTATGCAACTGGTTCCATGACATTGGTTTCATTTTAAAAAAATGGACCTACATTCTCATTATTCCTTTCCTTTTGTTTCTGTTTCAATAAATCTATCTTCCCTGCTCATCCTGAGTCTCTCATGTTGTCTAATGGGCTCACATAGTTGGCTATTTTCGGGAACACCCCCATAACGTTTTCAATGGTTCATTTTTTTCAGAAATAGACTACCAGTGCTGGACTACCAACTTTCTGCTTAGCAACTGAATTAATTAACCTTTTGCAACAACCAGGGACTCTGGACTTAAAATTACCCAGTAGAGAAAATCAAAACAAAACACTCTTTATCTGGGGTTGAGTTGAACTTACCGTTACCCACAGGACAGAGTAGAATTGACTCACAGGGATTTATTTTTCTCCCCGAGTGGTTGAAGGGTTCAAATCATCAACCTTTTGGTTCAGTTAAGTGCCTTTTTACACCTGGACCCTGTGACATCAGGATTGGTCACATAGAATTTGGCAGAGATTAATGGACAGCAAGTCCATGAGGTAACCAAACCAAATTCACAGAAGTGACTATCAAAACAGACCAGGACTGTGAGGCATAGATAGGATGGATCACTTTCCTGACTTGAATAAGAAAGGTAGGTCACACATCATGTTCTGTCATCAGCTGAGAGCACAGAGGGAAGACTGTGGAGTCTCAGGTTCATCTTTCAAAGAGGTGCATGAGTGTACGGAGATTTCCAGTGGCTGTGTGTTGATTTTCTATTTCTATAAGCTTTTATCAGTGTTCCTTCATTTGATCATCTAACATTTGCCTGATGAGTAGGTTTCCATCACTTATTTAAGTTATAGAATGGTACCTGGCTCAGGAAGGGTCATTCCTGAGTTAGGAATGAGCTCTGTTTTAAGTGAATTGTTAAGTCCAATGTGTAGGTAGGAACAGAGGCAAATGATTCTTAGTTAGCTTTATTGTCATGCAAGAAAAGGCTTTAAGGTTTTTCATGATTGAAAAGTAGCACACACTGCTTATGAAGGTGATTGTGATGAAGAATTGGTTGTGAGTAGGGGCTGGTTCAGTCTTTTCAAAGTGAGGGCAAATTTAAATATCAGTAAAGGACAAGTAGGAGTTACCCTTAGTTGGATGTAGTTAACTGGGGGACTTACTGTACTTGGCAAATGGCAGGAACTCAGTACATGTTAGTTCCCTATTTTCTCTTAATTAGGATTTAATCTCTCTATTAATTGTAGAGTGTGAACCCTCATTACATTCTTTAATCTCTTTTTCTTTAACAAACAGTAGAGAACAGGCTCTTTAGACATTTAAGAACTAGAGAGAAATCAGCTTGAGATTGATTTAAGACTTAGCTGAATGCTGCATGCAAACAGAGAGTATGAACTTCATGGCATGTTCTCACTTAGAATTTTTCAATACCATTTCAGAGGCTGCTCCATCTCTGGTGTTACTGCCTGGGATCTTTCCTGACCTATCATCTTGATTGCCTCCTTCACGAAACCATCATTTTCTTCCTATAGTTGACCAATTTTTTTCATCTACTCCGTACAAGTTTTTTCTCTCTCTCACCTTTTGCCCCCGCCCCCCACCCATTTGAGATGTCAAATTTCTGAGCTTACCTCATCAGTCTTCGACAAATCCAGTGGTTCCCAGCCTTCTTAATGCCAAGACTTGTTCATACAGTTCCTCATGTTGTGGTGACCCCTTGGCTCCAAATATAAAATTATTCTCATTGCTACTACATAACTGTAATTTTGCTACTGTTATGAATTGGGTGACCCCTGTGAATGGGTTGTGTGACCCCCAAAGGAGTTGAGACCCACTGGTTGAGAACTGCTGGCCTAATCTGTACCATCACCCTGCGTGGGAAGTCTCAGTCTTTCCAGGGGTTCAGTTGTCCCTTGTTTATGCCCTTTCAAGATGCATCTCTAGAGTAGTTCACTCCCACAAAGTCCAGATCCTAATAGCCTATGGGGAGGACTTTCAACCAATCCTCAGGATTCAAAAGTTGACACATCATCTCTACCAGTCCCTGCCTGCCAACCTGCTCTCTGTCTGCATTTCACTTTCTACTATCCTGTTGAAAGTCACCCCCAGGCGTCCTCTTTGGTCCTTCTTTCTTCTTCACACTCCACATCCCATCTGTCACTGAGTCCGGTGGTGCCGACTCTTACAGACCCTTCAAATCAGATTCTGCCTTGCTTTTATGACCTTTGCTTTTGCTAAGATCCAAAGTCTCTCCTCTGGTGGCTACCTCCCATTTTCCCCTCAACAACATAGTGTGACTTGTGTTTACTTACTAACTAAGAGTTAGTAATTTACTAAGAGTTACTTACTAACTCTTCAGTGAACAGTTCCACATCTGTGGTGACATCACCAGCATGTGGTATGTCACTTCAGAGAAGTAAATAAGCACAATTAGGCCTATCTTACCTTGCTTACTGGGCACTCTCTTCCTGATGGGATTGTATTTGAAGAGAGATTTTGATTTTGTACGAAGGTGCTGTGGGTTTGGGGAAAGAGACCAATGCCTGTCAGACCTAGAAACAATCTCTAATGTGGTGAAAAAGTATTAATTTTTTATTACAGCTTAGTAAGTACATGCTTACCTTACTTATTGGGTAGTTAGTCACTGCCCCACCACCTAAGGGATCCCTTTGGGATCAGGGTCCAATTTCCTGCTTTATCTTTCACTCCTTGAACTTCATCTTCACCACAATGACATAACTAAAGTTCTCTGAATAGGAAAAATGACCTCAATTATCACCATGACTTTTTCCTGTTGTCTCTCTTTCCTGTTACCCTTCCCTTTTGTCTCTCTCTTCTCCTCCTTGCCAAGTCAGCTGAAGCACAAGCTCCTTAATCTAAGTGCTTCCTCCAAACTTTTCATCTAAGACAGGCACAGACCATCCTCATTCCCTATCCTGGACCCCAGTCATTCATCGGCTTTCATTCTACCCCAACAGGCCATGAGCACCTAAGAGCAAGGACTCTGTCTGAGTTAGACTTGTGCATGCAGAACCCACGACTTTAGGGATTCAATAATTACCTGGTGACTGATGAGAACTTGAAGCTTTGTGCCTAAACAGAATGTTGAAGCCGGGCGAACCCTGCTGTTCACCAGGAGAAGGGAATGGTGTGGGTTAACGAGAGGAGGTACAATTCTCCTCGGTCTTTAATAAATGCTGAACCTTGGGTTCCCTACCCGACATGCTCACTAGCTCCTGTCCTTGAGAAGAAGCTTGTCAAGCAGGAGTCCTAAAAAAATAACTCTGCAATGATTTCCTTTCAGTCTTTTCTTTGTAACAAGGCCTTCGTACTTTGATGCCACGTAAATACTGAAATTAGATGCATGTATTGCTTAATCCCTTGTTTTACTAATTAGCAATAGCTATCTTTTAATCAATCCACCTTAAGCCAGGCTTTTCATTTCTATTTTAATAAAAAGGGGGTAGCAGTGAGTCCACGGAGAGGAACTGCACTGTTCTGGGAGAGAAAAGGAGGCATCTTGGGGAGTGAGGGGGTGGCTCCTACTTGCTTTGAAGTTTTTTTTGGTTAGGCTGTTGGGGTCAGATTCTCCTAAAACCTGTAGGCCTGAAAGCGTGGGTTCCTTCAAGAAATGATTTTAGGGTACCAGGAAATACACTTGGATCTGACCTTTTTTCCTATATGCTAAGACTGTTATTAGATCCTTTCCCGAGAGGGATGTAAAGGTGGGGAGGAGGCTTCACAGACAGGAAGATAGCTCAGAAAGCAGATACCCACTCACAACGTACACTCCCTCTGATTCCGAAATTCCTGAGAGCAAAGACCTGAGTCTCACCATCCTCCTGTCAGTTTGTCACTCTGTGATGGCTTGCGATGCCAGGAGCGATGCCACCAGTCTGTAAAGTGCCAGTAGGGTCACCATGGTGGCCAGGCTTCGGCAGACCTTGTAGACTAAAGCACATGAAGAAGAGAAACCTAGTGATCTGTGTTCATCAAGCGGATCTACTTAGGTGCTATCAAGTTGGTTCTGACTCCCAGCGATCCCAGACCCCATGGACAACAGAATGAAACACACTGCCCAGGCCTGTACCTTCCGATATAGCAGTGGCTATATCGGAGTGCAAGGTGGCAGTCACGGTATCCGTCTCTCTTGTTGAGGGTCGCCTCTTTCTCAACACCCTCCTTCCTGACAACATGTCCAAAGCATGAGACAGAACCTCTCTCCATTCTCTTTTCTAAGGATCATTCTTCTTGTACATCCCCCAAGACGGATGTGTTTGTTCTTCTGGCAGTCTGTGGTATGTTCAAGATTCTTCACCTGCATCGTAATTCAAATAGTTTTAGTCTTCTTCAGTTGCCTTACTCATTGTGCAACTTTCACATGCGTATGAGGCCGTTGAAAATACCATGGGTCCCAGGCATACTTTAGTCCTTAGAGTGACAATCCTTGCTCTTCAAGGCTTTAGAGAGGCCCTTTACAAATTAACCAATGACAACCATGTGGAACACAGCAGAACTGTCTGTTCCAGTGCTAGAAGATGAATCCTCCCGTAAACCCCAGGCTGGAAGGCACTGAAAATACATAGTAGCCATGATAATGAACTTGATCATATCAATAATTGTGATGCTGCAAAACTGGACACCATTTTTTTAAGACTGTGCAGGGATGAACTCATTGAGCTGGAATGAACTCAAAAGCAATTAACAAAAACACCAAATGCTGAATTCAGAGGATGTAACACTGTTTAGATATACTCAGTAAGTACAGCATGCTGCATAGGTTTGACAAATTGCTTGCTCAGTGCCTGGTTCAACTAATATGCAGGAAAAGAAAACTGGGAATCATCAGTTAAGAAAACATTACAGGTGAACTTTGTAGGACTTTGTCAGACTTCAGCCAGGAAGCATTAGTCTTGTCATGTCACATTTAGATATTACACTATGTCCTGTCTGGTTTTGTAGTCCCATTGACTTCATGGGTCTATATCTTACATCATCCCAGAATCACTGTCCCCTTAATGACCAAGACATGAATAGATTATGAGCTCTTGACAGAAATAGACATATGATATGAGTAAAGATTCAGTAAAATGCAAATGTAAGTTCTCCAAACATGGTAGCTATGTAAAATGATTGATGAGTGTATTTTTCAGATATTTCTAGAAATCAGGGATTTTTAGGACAATCTTAAAAGACAATATTATCATTGCCTCTATCAAGTGCTTTGAATGGGAAGACATTGGAGTACTGTAATCATTGTTAGGAGCTGCCAAGCCAGTTTGGATTCTTAGCAACTCTAAGTCCAACAGAATGAAATACTACCTAGTTCAGTACCACCGTCATAATCATTTTGAGCTCACGTTGACAGATACCATGCCAATTCATCTTAGTAAAGGCGTCTTTATTGTCAACCTTCTACTTTATTAACCATGCTCCAGGGACTGGGCGCTCCTGATAACATGTCCAAAGGCACATGAGACAAAGTCCTCACTCCTAAAGAATATGTTGGCTCTATTTCCTCTAAGACAGATCTGTTCATTCTTCTGTATTATGTACATTAATATTCAACACCAACACCAGTATTTGAATCAACAGTTCTTCTTTGGTCTTCCTTATTCACTGTCCAGATTGTGCATGCATATGAGGCATCTGAAAATATCATGGTTTAGGTCAAGTGCACCTTAGTTGTCAAAGTGATATCTTAACTTTTTAATACATTGAAGAAGTTTTTTGCAGCATATCCACCCAGGGAAATGCATCCTGTGATTTCTAGACTGTTGTTCCCAAGAGTTAAGGATACTGAAATCCTGTTTCTTCACAATGTAATCCTTAATTTGATATCATTCACAGAGGTGGAAGCCTATGCGTAATCAATTAAACACAAGTAACCATCTTTCCTGTATTCATTGCTTTCAGTCAAGATCCATCTGACATCATGAATGACATCCCTATTCCATGTCCTCTTCTGAATCCAAGTGGAAGTTCAGGCAGTTCCCTGTCAATGGACCACTACAACCCGTTTTTATCTTTTAACATAATGTTACTTGTATGGCATATTAATGATATTGCTCAATTATTTTCACATTCTATTAGATCACCTTTCTTGAAATAGGCGCATGCACGGATTTTTTTTTCCAGTTGGTCAGGTAGCTGTTTTCTAAATATTTTTTTGGCACAGACTATTAAGAGTTTCCATCACTGCATCCATTTGTTGAAACATCTCAATTGGTCAAGTGGTTTCTACCAATGCCTTCAATACAGCTTGGACTTCTTTCTTCAATACTCTCTGTACTTGATTATCTGATACATGCTGAATGGTGGGATGTTGACCAATTCTTTTTGGTACAACTCCACTTTTTCCCATCATCTTTGGATGTTCTTGGTATTGTTTAGAACTTTGTCCATACATGAATACTTCACTATTGCAACTCAAGGCTTGGATTTTTTCCCTTCCGTTTTTTCAGATTAGGAAACAAGTATGTTCCACTCTTTTGGTTTTATTAGTCCAGGTCTTTGAGATTCTTATTAGAATATTCAACGTTGTCTTCCAGAGCCACTCTTTAGAATCTACTCAACTCTTTTACCTCACCAGGTCTTCCTTTTACTTTCAGTGGAAGATTTTGAGAGTTTCTTCTGACATCCATTCTGATCTTTTCCTTCCTGCCTATTTTTTAATGACCTTTTAGTTTCTTCATATGTGCTTATTATCATTCCACACCTCATCTGCTCTTTGGTCATTATTGTTCAAAGTATCAAATCTATTCTGAAGCTGGTCTCTAAATCTAGGTGGGACATACTCAACATTGTATTTTGGCTCTCCTAGACTTGTTTAATGTTTTACAACGTCAATTTGCACTTGCTTACAAACAACTGGTGGACACACACACACACACACACACTTCAATGAAATCTAAGTTTTCTTTTCACCACTATTGGATACACAACAAGATCACTTTTCCTTCTGTGTTTCCATGGTTGTGCTGTTATTGTTTGTGAGTACAGACAGTGAGAAGCAGGGAGTGGTAAAAATGAGCTACCTTCATTTGAAGTAGAGAATTGGTAAGAGCTGATAATCTGCCCCAGAGTGCTCAACACAAGGTCCTAACAAATACCAATTGCCATGTAGCATGGGTGACACATTTTCAGGGGAGGGAGGAAACAGGATTTGGAGCAAGAGGATCCAGCTGCTGTCTCTCTTCCCATTCACATCCAGGCATTTTGTTATTCCTCACCATACTCCTTTCTTACTGTTTCAACCAGCCTGTATAGCACCTTGGTGATCATGGCCCACAGCTGCTATGGAGTTGACCCTCGATTCATAGTTTGACTCCATCTACAATGAAATCAGTGACTGTTGTGATCCACAGGGTTTTCATGGGCTAAATTTCAGAAGTAGATTTCCAGGCCTTTCTTTGTAGTCTGTCTTACATCGGAAGCTCCAATTGAAACATGCCTTAGCCTCATAGCAGCATGTAAACCATTACTGACAGATGTCAGGACCATGTCGGTAAATTGACTGAAATTTAACCTGAGTCTTCCACATGGAAAGTCAGCGTTCTAATACTGCATTCCCTCCTTGGGAATCTTGGACGGTTATCAAATCAATTGTAAGTGAATGAATACATTTACTTTCCTTGACAGGAAAATGCACACTCTCTGCCATGAGGCTTCTGCTCTGCTATTTTCAGAACATGGGGCCTTGGTGGCAGGGGATGCCCCACAGGGAGCAGATGGTCAAAGCATGGTTTCAGAATGCACTTGCCAGCCTCCAGATGGACAGGGTCTCTGGATAGGCCTCTGAGGGAATTCTCTCTATCCCAGCCTGGTTTCTTTGATGAGACAAGTTCTGCATTCCTCAATAACTACAGGTTCTCAGGCACTTTGGATTCATTTTAAAGCATAGCTGGTAAATTAATATGAGAAATCAATGAACATCCCATTTTAACTTCAGAGCATGACTGGTATGGATCAATTTCTCTGTCATGCTCACATGACCATTGATGCAAAGTTTTAAAAAAACCCAGATGCTAGACACCTCAGTTTGGGATGAATCAACTATGATGAGCTTATATAAATGAGGCACATTTCTCACATATCTTGTAGGGCTTTCCCCCAGATGAATGGAGTCCCTGATCATGGTCATGGGAGCGAGGTGGAGTAGAATCTGTCACAGTCTTTTCAACCCAAAGAGTGAAGGCTCCAGAACTGTGATGCAGCAGGGCATGAGGGATGTCACCCAGTTGAAAGGCTTTGAAGTTAATTTTGTATAGAATATGTATTGCTTTTCCTTAAAATACGTGTTATAGATTCACCAAAATATTTAAGTTATCTAAATATCCTTCCATTCTTATTTTGCAGAACAGGGCAACATCCATTTCTGTATTCAAGGTGATGGTGATGTTGATGGCACTATGATTTTAAAAGATTGGGGTGCTCCCAATCTTTGGGGGCTCCCTTTGGGCACCTATTAGCTGCTGTTGAGTCATAGTGACCCATGCAAATAAAAAAAAATTCCTCCAAGTCCCATACCTTCTCCATGTTCACTATGGACTAGAGTGCTGTGACCCGCAGGGCCAACACTGACTGTTTCCTAGAATTTGATTGCTTAGCCTTCCTTCCAGATAGATCTTGGAATAGAAGTTTTACTGAATCCTGTTTAACATGCTAGCAACCTGCAAGCCTTCACCGACAGATGGGCGGTGGCCACTCCCAAGGTGCACTTATTAGGGACTGGACTTGGGTCTCCCGAATGAAAGCTTAGAAATCTGCCACTGAACCACCGTTGCCTCCTCTGTTAGCGCTATCACCACGGATCCTTTTATCTCTAGAAACGAAATTCAACATATTTTTTTTTAATTGGCGAAGAACAAACACATTACTTTGAGGACTAGCGCACCTCTGATCCAAGTCATGCCATTTTCCATGGCCTCATCGCCGTGTGAAAACACGACAGTGTAAAAGGAAGACCACTGCAGAACTGATGTTATCATGTGAGCAAGGAACACTGAAAGTAAGGCAGACTGCCAGAAGAACAAGCAAATGGGTTTGCATGTTCAAAGTAGCAAAGAAGTATCAGCGAAATGATTTTTGAAAGTAAGGATGGTGAGATGTCATCTCCTATCCTTTGGACATGTTATCAAGAGGGGCCAGTCTGTAGATAAGGGCATCAGGCTTGGTAAAGGAGAGAGTCCGAGGAGAAGAGGAAGGTGCTTGAGGAGATGGACTGATGCTGTGACTGTGCACAGGAGCTCAAGCGTAAGGACACCTGTGAGGGTGCCACAGAACCTGGCAGGGTTGGTTGCACATAAGGTTGCTATGAGCCAGCGCCCACTGGAAAGCACTGCACAACAGGATAATGCTTGCCTTTTTCAAACCTAGGCAATCAGGGAATCCTCCACGATTGGGTTGGAAGGGATCTAAGAGGTAGCCTTGCACAATGTCTTTTAATCTATGGCAGTGGGCTGGGAGGAGAAGGGGCAGCATCTCTTTAGCACTGGGAATGAGGCAGGTGCACAGAGTTTGAAACAACCTCATATTCCACACATGGTACTCGTGTCTCCATTAGGAACACGTTGAACTCTGCCATTATTGAAAGACAACAGAGGGCTTCTTCAAAGCCTGTGGGCTGCCTGTAAGTATCCCTAGAAGTAACTATAACAGTGTTCTCAACTTTCAAAATGCCGCCACCCTTTAATATAGTTGCTCATAATCATAAAATTATTTTCATTGTTACTTCATAACTGTAATTTTAATACTGTTATGGATCGGGCAACCCCTGTGAAAGGGATTTTCGACCCCTAAGGGGTTGTGACCCACAGGTTGAGAACCACTGAACTATAAGAAGTTATTTAGAACCAAGAAAGCTGAACCTGGCCCAAAGGTGCTGGATTTACTTGAGTACCTTCCACAGGGGATGAATCCATGCCTTCTTGAGGAGTGAGTTTTGTCTCTTCTACATCTTCCTAGTGGGAGAGTGGCGTCTACTTAGTGATCTACTTCCCAAATATCAGCCACTGAAAACCCTGTGGCACACAGGTCTCCTCTAACACACACGGAGTCGCTCAGAGTTGGCTGTGGGTCAATAGCCATAGGCCATGTCTGGCAGGGAGGGATCAGCATTGACATCTCCTCACACGTGTCACATCCCCAAACCAAACCCAAACTACTGTCCTTGAATTGATTCTAACTCATAGCATCTCAGCAGGGTTTCTAAGACTAGACATTTTTACAACAGTGGCCGACCTCATCTTCAATGTGAAAATGGGCAGGGAATGGAGTCAGACACCCAAGGCCCTGCTTCAGATTAAAACACTTAAAATTGAGGCCTGCTGCTATCCACTCCCTCTGAGGCAGCACTGTCTATTTTTCACACATGTGTATCACTTTTGGGGGGCAGGGGGTGGCTTCTTCATCTCGCCTTTGCTTGGTTGGCCTATTGTACATACTACAACTTTTATGAAACCCCTACTATATGCCAGGAGCACCATGCTAGGGATCAGGATAGATAAGGCATGGTTCTGAGAGTGTTGTGCTCTGAACCTTCATTTCTGAACAGAGTTATTTGGGAGTTGACTTGAGGCTCAGAGAAGGAGGGGAGAGGTCACCCATGGGAAATGGACAGGCACTGGCTCCAGGCAACGACTCATTGCTTCTCAGCGGTTTCATATTTAACAGTTGACTTAATGTCTCTGGGCCTGGGTTTCTGCTCTCTAATGCGGGTTTAGCAATATTTATTTGTAAGAATTGCTTAGAGTTTTAAGCGACATGGTTTGTGAAGTTGCTGGCACATGGAAATGTTAAGTCCTCTCATTTTCTAACTTTATTCTGCCTCCAACCCTATCTGTTAGCTATTATGGTGGCTTGTGTGTTGCCAGGATGCTCAAACATATTTTATCTGCATTTAAAACACCACCAAAGTGACCCATAAAGACTGAGTAGGAGCATGTGTCACAGGGGAGTGGCATGGCCGGGGGCATTGCAACAAGAACTCTACCAAGTTGTCAGCCCTTTGTCCTGGACTGACCAAATGAGCTCACTCCCCCCTGTCCGTGCAGCCTTCTTTTTACCTCACACCACGCAGCTCCTATTTCTGGATACAGCATGGGTGCCTGACCCTAAACTCAATTTTATAAAGGATTGTGCTAGTTCAGCTGCCTACCAGCGCTTCGCGGGGTGGGGGTGGGGGGTGAAGTTGGGGTGGGAGGGGCTGAGGTGACAAATTACACAGTGAAATATCGACAGTGAGGTTTCTCCTTCTGAAAACCCCAACAGATCTGGACCTATTCTTTGAAGACTCACTGCTTTGGGGTATGCTATCCCCCTTTCTCCCTCTGTACACCTGTACAAAAGGATCATTACTCCTGCTGTCTCTCTCAGCCTTGTTTGTATGTGGGAATTCCATTTCTTCATTGCTCATAGAAACACAATAAAACCATAAAAGGGAGGAAAAAATGCTGGCTCTTTAGGCATTTTATGTTCTTCATCATCTTATTTACTGCCAAGCCACTCCAGGAGCCTGAAAACACTGCGCGTGAAAATAAAACAAGTTTGTCATGGCTTTTATGGCCACCTCGCCAGCAGAATATTATGTTTCCTTCCCATTTTCAGCTGAAACCTTTTTGAGATGTCGTGAGCAAATGGCATCTCACAAAATACTTAATATCTGCCGCTGCTCATTGCTAAGCTAAAGCCCATTCTTCCATGAAGGAAGCCTGGTGAACTTCAGACATTCCCCTGAGATGTGAGGATCAAGTACTACGACTGGCTCAAGGGCCCCGCGCCCAGAACATACCCCTCCAAGGTCTAAAGGTGTGCCCTGCAGAGATTGCAGGTGCCCTCATGGTCCCTGCCCCAAGACCATGGCCACCTGAGGTAGTCTGTTCAACGGAACGTTGTCCGTTTTGGGTTTTGCTTTGGAAACATCACCAGGAATATGCAAGGAGCCCTGGTACTGTTGGGGAGGGGGCTCTCACATTCCCCCCCCCCCAGAAAACTTTGCTCCTAATTTCTTATTTTCAAGGGCACGTAAAGTCATTGCACCCTTAAAGGGTCCTGTGTCCTGTGGATCTTCCAAGAATGTGCTATTGACCCACTCTTTCTGGTTTTGTTTGAAGGTTTTGTTTTTTTGAAGGTCATGTTTTTGGGGGCTCTTACAACTCCTACCACAATCCATACATCCATTGGATCCAACATATGTGTATATATGTAGCCATCATTATTTTCTAAATATTTGCTTTCAATCTTGGGGTCAGTTCCTCTTTCTGCCCTGGTCTCCTCACCCCCTACTCTTATAATCCCTGGATGAATCAGAAATTATTTTTACATTTAAACCAACTGCTAGTTCCCTTCTCTTATGATTTGTGTACTTGGTCTCCTTAGGGGT